>JAHWXV010240661.1:0-13146 GCA_024586415.1 Phrixothrix hirtus | reverse complement strand
AATAATGATGTAATGCTATGACTCATTGCTGACCTAATTGAATTGACAGAGATAAATTACTGCAATGAGTCATTTGCGGATTACATCATCTATTTTATTATAAAGAAAACATTCTAGAATTTTCCATTTACTGTTTCTAATTTAGTCTAATTTAGTTATTGCGTAATATTTCGTCATCTTTAAGTTTTACTTAATTACATTTTATTTACATGCAGGTTACTGGACAATATTTATTTTAAATTAATTCGCGGTCACTAACTCCCGGTTCACCTCTTATTGTCTTTTTAAAATGTCTTATCAATTTAATCCTCTGGTATTTTCGCGGAAACAAAAGACGCACGTATTTGTTGCAAATTAGATTTTGCGTCGCTTTTTCACATTAACACATTTCGCTGGAAATGTTACATTTTCAATGATTTAGAGTTTAACTTCCGAAACAAAATTATTGTGAGGGGTCTCATATCTGTAAGAACAAAGTTGAAATCATGCGTACTAATGTTGATCCTGTTCCTATTATTCGTTATCCAGGCTACAGTAAGGTGTGCTCTTAGTGCACACTGCGTAAGAACAAATGTTGAACTCATGCATAATACTGTTGATCCTGTTCTTATTATTCGTGATCCAGGCTGCAGTAAGGTGTGCTCTTAGTGCATATTGCGACATCCCATGGGTTATCAAGTGTTTACGCATGGTATTATCCTTACAATATCTGATGCGGTACGCACCGGTGGCCATTTATTGAAGTTTATTATCAGTAACGAAGCCTGGCACTAGTATTACAAACTAGAAAACAAAATGTCAACCATGCTGTGGCAATATTCGGACTTTACTCTAGACATGAAGTTGTCTGCAGGCAAGGTGATGATAACGTTTTCTTTCGGTTAAAAAGACTGTTATTTTTACACTAATTGAGTCTAAGGCTGATGTAACTCGGAACGGCATGGTTGTAGTCTACAAGATCTAAATGCTTCTATAAAAAGAAAGTGACCAGGACATCTAACCGAGGGTCACATTTTATTCCACAGTAATGCACATCAGCAGGTGGAAAATGCCATCAAAGGCGTGTTACAGTGAAGAAATGGAAAATTCTAGCGACCTGTTGCCGTTAGACCTTAGGCAAGTTGAAGAAGACGTTGAAAGGTTGCCGCTTCACTTCAGGCGCTGATATACATCCAGCTGCACAAGATTTTTTCAGCAGCCGTCTTCAATGGGTTAGATACTTAAATGCGCTGGGGCACTTTCTTTAAACTACGTTAAACTACGTCACAAGAACTACTTCAGTTGAAGCCTAGTATCTTGCTTTAAAAATAAAAAAATAAAATTCAGAAATCTAGAGTCCTAGCGCGGGAGGATAATGCGTAGTGATTTAATAGTAAACAACATGACACCAATTGTGAGAAGTTATATTAAAAGTAAAGCAAAAAAACTTCGCAAATCAGGACGAAATGTAGAACTTCGTAACTATAACGCGCTTTTAAATACGCAGAAGATAAATTTGGGCCATGGACCTAAGAACTCGAAAAAGCTTTATTTTAATGGGGGCCTTTAACATTAGACTGCTCGAGTGCTATTTTATACGGCAACAAAGCTCTACATACTTTACAGAGCGTCCAGCTGCGTCGATTCCAGTATTAAAAATTGTTTTATGTGGAGGTTCCACGTTACAATTATTGAATTTATACACTCAGTGACATGAAAATTGCAACTCGAAGAAGGCGCAGGAATTTTTGGCCAAACTTGGCAGAAACTTTTAGCTATTAAAAGGTAACAATTGATTAAAATTTTATTATTATGGATCAAGTGATAATGACTTATTTGACAGTTCTTTCAGTTTTCTCTAACAATATTATTTGATGTAGGTTTTGCGAGATTTTGTTTAGTTATTTAGTATTTTTACTTGTGATTGTTTGTTTTGAGGGTGTGATCTTGCTTAAAGTGCGCCGAAGTGGAAATTATCGTCAATTAAGCGAATTTGACAGAGGTCGTATTGTTACTTTGCTCGAAGGTGGTTTGTCGTTCAGAGAAATTGTAAATCGCCTTAACTGGAACCTGCTATCAGGCATGGATTGAACGCCGCAGAAGAAGAACTGGGGAGCGAAGAAGAACTGGGGAGCGAAGAAGAACAAATGAGGTGCAAGATTGCCATCTTCGACTTATGGCAACAAGAAACTGATTCTCCAGTACGAGATCAATTGCCGATCAATGCTTAGCTAACGAAGGTCGTCATGTAACCCTTCGAATGGTTTACCGCAGAATCAGAGCTTGCGTCTTGCAATCCTATCCAACGGCTCAACACCGACAGCAACGTTTGGAGTGGTGTACGTTGAGATTGTACTGGAACATGGAGTGGCGTAGGGTGGTGTTCAGCGATGAATGCAGATTGTCTTTGGGGATGCATGATGGCCGCATGAGGGTCAGTCGAAGACGTGGGGAATATTTTCTGTTGCGAGGCATGTGCACCACACTGTGGGGATTATGGTATGGGGTGCTATAACTTATGAGAGTAGGTTTCGTTTGGTATTCATCAGAGGCAATATGACCGCCCAGCGATATGTGAATGACGTGGTAGAAGCCCATATTCTTTCATTTATTCAGCAGTTGGAAAAGCTACTTTTTCGGTAGGATAATGCCCATCCACATATTGCAAGAAGTTCTATGGACCGATTTGCAAAGGATACTGTCAATCTTATGCCATGGCCGCCGCGATCTCCGGATAATTCACTCTTCGAACATGTTTGGGACATTATGGGAAGAAGACTGAGGATCTTGCTGTATCCTCCGCAGACGCTTCAAGCTCTACAGCACGAAGTACATGTTGCTTGTGACACAATACCCCAAGAGGAAATCTACCATCTGCTAAATTCGATGTCACGAAGACTGAGGGAGTATGTAACCTATAAGGCGGACCAATCCATTATTAATAAAAATTATGTTTATATTTTGTTATTTTTCTTTAAAATTTTAATCAATTGCTGCCTTTTAGTAGTTAAAAGTTTCTGCCAAGTTTGGTTACAAAAATTTTTACACCTTCTTGGTGTTGCGATTTCCATCTTACTGAGTATATTTTAGATTTGGACCAATTTGATTCTTTGTTATATATTTTTAAATTGTGTTACATTCAATTACTTCTAAAATCAAAAATTTCGCTCTTGTGCTTTTTATCCTAGGTTCCTAGATTCCATGGGTCATTTCCTTGTGTTAGTTAAGTGTTTTACATACTATAAAATGTTATGTTCAATTTTAAATTTTCAAGTCTTGCCCTCAATTTTAAAACAAAGTTTTATAGAATTTTTGGCTACTATCTCGAGCACCTAAGCTCGTTCTTCCAATTCTAATCACAAAACTATAGCGTTTACTTGTGATGTAAAATTCGAGATTATTGTTTACGCTAATTAGGCGTTGTATTATAAGTAATTAAAGTTTTGCCTCTTATTTCTTGCTTGTGTTATCAAAACAGCGATGCTATTATTTCGGCACCAAGTTATGCAATGCCTCTAAGTATCTTGCTGAAATCTCTGTTGAATCTACTTTTAACACTCAAACTATTATAATTTATCGCATTCCTAGGTTTTCTATAGCGTCCCTAATTATATTTTGGTGTATTTTAAGACATGATGTTTAGATGTCAATGTTGTCTGGCGTTTACTGTGGGAATCAAATGTTCTTTAAGTTTAAGATATTTAATTTTTGAAACAGGTTAATTTGTTCCTAGGATAACCAATTATTTTACTGAGACCCTATAATTAACTCGGGAACATGAACAGACAGAATTCTGAGTTATTCAAATGTCACGACACGATTGATTAAATTTACAACTTCAAACTTGAGATATTAAGTTTTGTTACAAATTTGAAAAAAATTCGTCTCCTAATAGTTAAATTCCTCCAGTAAAACAAGGCTCTGCGTTGGACCCTAGCTTTTTCTCTGCGATTTTCAAAACGCATTATATATACAAAATTTTTACAATATGTCCTGGCTATGGGCGCCTAGTTTGTTTTTCGATTTATTGTAAGGTGTTAAAGATCTTAGTCAAAGAGGTTCCAAAATGATAACCCAATTCCTTCGACTTGTGAAGGCAATTGTATTACTTTACCGGATCTCAAGTTCTTTGTTTCAAACGTAAAATACTTTCGACGTTTGAATTCAGACTGACGTTTTTTTATTTCGATTATAAAACACGTTGTATGTATGAAACTTTAAGTTATATCCTAGTTATATTATAGTCTATTTTGTTATTTGTTTAACCTGACTGCTACGTCATGCTTGTTTGAATGTATTTGATGCGAAGCCAGTTATATTATTTATTGATAGCCTATAGGCAATTTCAAAATGCAAGAAAATGGGACTTTGTATTATTTTAATGCCACGTTATTGAATTTCTGATTCTAGGATCCTAAGTGCATTCAAATTATAAAAGAAGCTTTTGACGTTAAATTAATTATACACATCTCGATTTCTAACTATTAGCTTTCTTCATTAAAACAAGGAATTGCGTTGATTTTAACTTGGAACCAGCTTAGTAGTATTTATTCTATGCTTTTCCTAACACGTTATGTTTACTATTTTAAGTTATATCCTGGATATGGGGCCCTAGTTGTATTTTGATATGCTTTAAAAGAAAAATATTTAGGTGTCAGCGATCGTGGTCACAGCTTTCAAAATAACAATCAAAATGTATATCCTCAAATTTGAATGTTACCCAAGGTCCCTAGATTTCTTGTTTGTAATTTCTAAAATAAGGTAATTTATTGCGTGGTTAGTTATACCATTTGACTGAAGCTCTATTATCAATTCTCAGTTTCAAGCAAAATGGCGCTGGTCATTATTTGAAGGTCACATTAATAAATTTATTACGTCGATTCTAGGATTCTAAGTTCCTGCGGAACCTAGCTTTTTTTCTTCTGTGGTTTTTAACATACGTTATGTTTATGAAGTTTTATATTATGTCCTGGATATAAGCCCATAGTCATATTTCGATGTATTTTAAAATATAGTATTTTCGTGTCAAGGATTTTAGCCATAAATTTGACAATTATAATTCAAATATATAATTTCGACCTCGAATTGCTTTATTTATGGCTTCGTATCCATCAAATTTTTTGAGTTTGACTGTTGCCTTAGGTCCTTAAGTTTTTGACCTCAATTCTTAAAATAAGGTAGTTTGTTGTAAAATCCAATTATATTACTTTACTGAATTGCTGTCGGCTATTCTAAGACCCATGAAAACTGGACTGTGCGTTATTTAAATACCACTTCATTGCATTTTTGTCTTCGATTTGGGGATACTAAGTTCTTTATTGCAAAAAAATCTTTTAGTCTCAGTTAAGCACTAAATGTGGACCCTAGTTTTTGTTGTGATTTTCGAAACATGTTATGTTTATGAAGTTTTAAATTATAACTTAAAAACGAGGTACCTAAGTGCCAAAAATCTCTAAAATAATAATTTGACTTTGTATTACTCTATGTAATGATTTGCATCCCTTAGATTTGTTGAATCAAAGTATTACCCTAGGTTTTTAGGTTTCTTGTGCAACGTAGTTGCAAAGCTAGTTACATTATTTAACGTCAATTTTGAGACGTAATTAAATACACTTCTACGAAGATCGTCCAGAAAGTAAAGAACGTTTGCGCATCACAGGCGGCGCCGATCCCCCATCACCGCGATTGAGTATGCGCCAGGCAGCTCGGTTCACTACCTCAGTATGAGTCGAGTTTAGTTGCGGTGAGGTCACGCTTGTGTGTTTTGTGATCATTCAAAATGGCTATGCCAATAGAAAATCCCGCCAAATGTGAAGTGAAACAATAAACTCAGTAGACTTCGGCGCGCCATTAAAAAAAAAGGCGCGGAATGTTGTCGTCAAAGGTGGTTTTGATCCACGACAATGCTCGATCTCACACCAGTGCAAAAACACAGGAAGGACTTCAAAGACAGGTGGGAAATCTTCGGGCATCTCCTTATAGTCTTCACCTGGCATAAATTGATTTCTATGTGTGTCCGAACTTGAAAGAGTTTTTAAGCCGATAATAGTTTGACAACGACAAAGACCGCAAAAAAGCAGTAACATCATGGCTCCAATTTTTCACGGCTGAAGAATACAACATCGGTATCGAAAAACTGGTTACACGATACAAAAAATGCCTTGACAGCTACGGCAATTATATCGACAAATAGATTAAGGTGCTGTGATGTTGTAAATAAAGTTTTGTGGTGGTATCCTTTAGTTTTTTCTTAGTTATAGCAAAATGTTCTTTATTTTCTGGACGAGCCTCGTACATTATTTGAAGACTTTGTTACAAATAAAAAAAACATTTTAAGTTGAGTGCTGGGTTTGAATCTGGTTCCTTCTTTTTGTTGTTTTCAAGTTTTAAGTTGTATTCCGTTGCATTGTAAAACCTGCTTAAATGTCAGGAATTTTAGTCATAGCTGTACCTTTGTCTTTATCTTCTTCCATTTATTGATTTGCATCCATCACAATTGAATCTGACTAGTGTACTAATGTCCCTAGTATCCCCAGGTTTTTGCTTTTAATTTATAAAATGAGGCAGTTTATTACACAATCTTTTGTAATACTTTACCGAAGCCCTATCGTCGATCCTGAGACGAACGAAAGCAAGAATTTGCGTTACCGTGAACTTTTAGCTTCGATTCTGGGTCTTAATTTTTTGTTCGGAATTAAGAAATATTTGACATTAAGTTTAGCTTAGATATCGGACCTCAGCTTTCTTGCGAACTTTTCAAAACACGTTATGTCTAGGAAATTTTAAATTATACCCTAGGTGTAGGTTCCTAATTATGTTGCAGCGTTTTTCAAAACGTCACGTTTGGGCATTGAGCATCGTAGCCATAGGTTTTAAAATAATAATTTAAATCTAAGCCTTCAACTTAAGTCGTTTCATTTATGCTTTGTATCCGTTAAACTGCTTTAAAGATAAGCGTTGTCTTAGGCTTCTAAGTTTTTACTTTATTATTGAAATAATGTAACTCGTTGTTAAGCTAATTGTATATTACTTAAACCCTGACGACAATTTTGGGACATCACTAGAGTGTCACATTATTGAATTTATAACGTTAATGCTGAAATGATAAGTTCGTTGTTGCAAATCTAAAAACTTTTAACGCGATACTATTCTATCCTGTGATAAAACCCACCGTGTTTATGAAGCCATACATTATGTACTGAATTCCAGCCCTTCCTAGATTCCGGTGTTTATCTTCGACTTGATGCTCCGTTTATTGCATCCGCTAGACTCTTTGTTTGCGCTGATTAGCGTTAGAATAGTAGCCTGTAATTTATTTCTGAATTATAAAATATTTCATTTGTCATCAGTTAAGGTAATAAATGTTTACACTCACTTTAGAGTACCTGACAGCGAAAGCGCTGATGGAAGTTGTATTTATTTGAATTTAGCTTGCGACATTGCTAAGTTAGGAAGATAAAAATTAAGGAGGACAAGATAGTATAGTGCAGTAAAGACTTGATGCAGTTTCATAATTATTTTAACTACCGATCACTGATGAATTATTTAGTATAAAGATTACTGTGTTTGATCCCAGAATAGAATATAATAGATTTAATTGTTAGTCAAGATACAAACGAGTTATCGAGGTTGGTATTGAGTGAGACCTGGTGGTTGAATTAAATAGTATATGCCCATTTAGTAGTCGCGCTTTTGGTGGAATGAAATGACGTTATACTTACGATAGAAATAGCTACATATACGTTTTTAAATACAAATATACATAGTGAGCTAAAAAAGGGATTAAATTAATTTTTATGAATAAATTTAAAAAGCTCGCTTATTCAGCCGGAACATTGTCACTTTAGAACTCCAGATTTTTTGCGCCTAAACATAAAATAAGGTAATTTATTGCGAAGTCAGTTATATTATTTTACAAAACCTCTATCATTAATTCCAAGATGTAATAGAATGGGACTAGACATTATTTGAAGGCGCATTAAGGAGTTTCTGGCTTTTATTTCAGGAACCTAAGTTCTTTGCTGTAAATAAAAGGTTTTTGATTGAGTTTAGATTTGAATCTGGATTCTAGATTTTTTCTGATATTCAAAATACTTTATTATTGCAAAGTTTTAAGTTATACCCTTGTCATGAGTTCCTGGTTATAAACCGTTGTGTTGCAAAACCTGTTTATATGTTAAAATAATAATTCAAATCTACACATTTGACTTAGAATTTCTCAGTTTAATGTTTTACGCCCGTTAGATTCATTTAATAAGATTGTTAATCTAGGCGCCTAGATTTCCCGCGCCTAGTTTTTAGAACCAGGTAGTCTGTTGCGAAGCTATTTGTATTATTTTACTGAAGATCTATCATAAATTTTAATATGTAAAGAAATGGGACTGTGCGCCAATTAGATTCTGGAATCCTAAGTTGTTAATTGCTAATTAAGAAAATTTTGACGTTGAGTATCGTTTTGTATTCGGACTGATTTAAAAACACGTTACATTTACGAGGTTTTAAATTGCATCCTAGATATGGGCCCCTGGTTATACTTCTCTGTATTGTGAAATTTGACTTTATATTGCTTTGTTTACTGGTTTTTGCTTGTAACATTTAAAATAGATTAGTTGCAAAATCAGCTGTATTATTTTACTGAATTTCAATGGGAAAACGACGCTGAGTACTATTTGACGTCACATTTTGGGATCCTAAGTTCCTTGTTGAAAATTCAAAAAACTTTTGATATTGAGTATAGTTTAAATCCAGGTTCTAGTTTGGTTCCACAATATTCAAAATACGTTATGTTTACGAAGTTTAAATTTATAACCAGGTAAGAGCCCCCAGTTATATTCTGTTGTATTTTAAATCGAATTTGTATTGCTTCGTTTATTGATTCAATTCACTATTAAATCTATCTGTTAGCCTATCTGGATTTCTTGTTTTTAATATTTAAAACAAGTTTGTTGGGAAGTTAGCTCTATTACAGTACTATCGGCAATGTCGAGACTTGTTTGAAGTGTTATTAAATTCCTGATTCTAAGATTCTAAGTTTTTGCAATTTATAAAACTTTGGGCATTTAATGATTCATACACCACCTTTCGGTTCCTAATTGTTAGGGTCCTCCATTAAAGCAAGGTTTTGTGCTAGTCAGCCCATGTAAAATTTCATTAAATTTTAGATTTGATTTAGGACCCTATATTTTCTACTCTGGAGTTCAAAAAAGGTTTAAGAGGTTTTAGATTGTATCCCTGTTGCTTTTAAAGTAATTTCATACCTTTTTTGGTGTTATGGCGTTTGCTTTCAACCTTTGATATCGATGTTGCAGCCCTAAGCTTTTGCTTCTATTTTCAAAATAAGTCAGGTTGCGTTATTATTTATTGATTTTTCTAGCTCTAGTCGCGGACCCCTAAATTCCTTGTTCTAGATCTTAAAATTACTTCTGGCGTTTTTAATTGTTGATTTAATTTCTTATAATCGGAAAGAGCTATCTCATGGTTGGGTGTAGTGATTTTCGTGAATTTCAAAATTTGTTACTAGGTGCCGTGTTAAGTGTTTATAGAGCTATATCATAATTCTAGGCAGTCAGCCTCCTTGCATTGCATGGTAGAGTTTATCAGCTTCTACTTTGACCTTCATTGGTCGGTTTTTGTCTTTAATTTCAAAGAAGACCTCTACGCTTTGCTTGTTTACTTAATAAACGCTTGTGTGTAACTATTTTAGACTGTAAAACTTTTAAGGTTGTAAAAAATAAAACAATCGAGTAAAGGTTAGGATAAAGATTTTATTGATTATTAAAATTATTAGTGTCAGTTTTTAGTTTTTATACACGTGATTTTAAAACATAAGAAAATAAATCAACAACATCTTAGGACTACTAAACTTGTCATAATTTTTATATACAATACCCCTACATTAAAATTATCATTATTTCCAATAACGATGGATCTCCGACATGATTTATTTTTACACGGTTAAGAGCGTCAGAAAATTCGACAGCAAACGACTATGAAATTAACAACACAACAATAAAACAAAACAGATTGCAGCAATCACTGTAATAGGAGGGCATGTCCGCTGTATCCCACCGTGTTGCATTGCTTCTGGATGTTCTCCTGAAACAGAAATTAGCATTATTTATCGTAACACCATAAACATGCCATATGCACAAAGAGCTATATATGATCCCTAAATAATTTGAGCAATAGATGTCAAATATTTTAGGCTGCCATGTGTTACAAGAATAAGAAAAGTCAGGCCCTTCTCAATAATACCGACATATAAATTGAATTGAAGGTGTACGATGGAATTTAGATAAAAATCCTTTTTTGTGAAAATTGGACTGGGCATGTTTTGTCTAAAATTGTTATACATCTCACATATAAAAAGAGTCGATTTAGAAACATTTTATTTGAGATTTGATAATATTAAATTTATTATAACTGAAGGAATATTAATTATAATTTATAAAAAAACGGTCGAATTAGTTTAATCTTGTTCAAAAAGAGGTGGCGAATATTTTTTGAAATTAAATATAAAATAAAGTTAACGGTGGTCATATTTGATAGCAATATTAGTATACTCAAAGAGTACTTCGATAAATCAGAATTTTAAGTCCCGATTTTGCCAGTTCAATTTACGGATGTCAAGATGATGCGTCTGGAACTTCAATTTTAAATTCGTCTCCCTTTTATCCCAGTCTCGATAGTATCGTGTAATTTAAATGTAAAATAAACCAATATAATTAAGGCACGAGAGAGAAGGGGCGAGTTTAGTTAAAGGGCATGTTCGATACAACTGTTATCCAATTAGGGGTATGTAAATTCTAAAGGTGATTTAACCCCAAATAATTATCCGCGAGTAAGGGTGCATCGGTATCAAAACTTGGTTAAGCTCGAGGGCTGTTTTCCAATTTTAATAAAATGTCTGCTTACCATTGAGAACATGTACGGTGACATTAGCGGGGCGAGCATTAGAAGGGTTACACTGATAGTTTCCGGAGTCAGTAGGACGAGCCCTTTGGATGAGTAATACGCTACGACTTGTCTCTCCTCTTTCAGTAGCGACACTTACACCACCTCGAGAGCTAGAATAGCTGATTATCTGAAATAGAACGTAACATATCAGAATAATATACCATAAACGTATGCATTCAAATCAAGCCAGCTCTAGTTATGAGAGTGCGTTAGTCAGAGTTTGTGAATTGCCCTTTAGCTATATTTAGGCTTAAAAGGGCATAAATGTAATTATACTTTAGGGAAATAGGGAGGATACTGTTTAGTGGATGATTTAGAATTTAATCTCTGAAATATATGTATAATTTCGAATTTTGAAATGTATGAGAAAAAATTTACTTTAATTATAGTTCGAATTACTTTTTTTGCTTTCGAACGAAAAGCTGTATACAATGAAGTTTCTTTCCCAATTAAACTAGTTAAACTCAATATCTTCAATTAATATTTCAATCAATGATTGTATATCTATAAGTATGGCATATATATCCACATAACAAATTTTCAAATTTTTCAGGTACTTGGTAATAATCGTTTAAATTAATTTAAACTCTGTATATTTAATTAGAATATTGTTACATTCATTTTTTCTCCCAGTAGAAAAATGTTTGCCTGTATTTAAAGTTTACATTTGTCATATTTTTTTTGAACACGCTGTATATAATAGCTGTAGCATTTAGTTTTGTTTTTATTTAAATTGAATTTGATTTGCAGACGAAATCGTCATTGTGTTAATTTTATTAAATAACGAAAACTCTGTATTTATTAGCAGCTGCATACGAGGTACGACAATTAAGTAATGAGACTAATTTTTTTGCAAGATGTGAAAACCCTGCAGCTTGCGCAGGCACTCCATCTTTGACCTTGACCTCTATGCTACTTCTAGTCCAAGCGGCACATTGATACGGCCACTCAGTCGTGAGCTGTGCTGTAATAAGGCAACACGTGTTTTTGTTTCTCGTACCAGAAATGGAATCGCGAAATGTTGCGCAACGGTATGCCATTTCTTTTTGTATTAAATTGGGTAAGAATGCGACAACAACTTACGGTAAGCTTCAGAAGGCTTTTGCAAATGAGATTATGTCAAGAGCTCAAGTTTTTTGTTGGCATAAAAGGTTTTGTGAAGGCAGAACGAATGTTGAAGATGAAGACCGCAGTGGACGACCATCAACCTCACGGACTGATGTCAAGCATGGACAAGATTATCCGTTAAAATGATGGCACAAGAACTCAACATCAATCGGGAAACTGTTCGTCAAATACTAACTCAGAATCTGGGTATGAGAAAAATTTGTACAAAGATGATCCCCAAAAACCTTACAGACCAACAGCGAGAAACACGAAAAAATGTGGCAGTCGATTTATTAGAGCAAGTGGAAATCAATCCAGACTTATCACTGGTGCTGAAAGTTGATTCTACCAGTACGATCCAGCAACAAAACGTCAAAGTTCACAATGGTGTTCAAAAGGATCACTCAGACCAAAAAAAGGTCGCATGTCAAAATTAAAACGGAAATGCATGATTGTGTGCTTCTTCGATTCCAAGGGCATTATTCATAAAGAGTGGGCGCCTCCTGGCCAAACAACTAAAATTTCTACAAAGAAATTGTAGAAAGACTTCGAAAATGAGTTCTCCGTGTACGTCCAAACATTGCTGATAATTGGATTCTTCATCACGAGAATGCGCCATCCCATACCGCACTGTCTGTGTAGCGATTTTTAACCTTAAAACGTATTTCAGTACTACCACAGCCAAATTATTCACCCGATATCGCTCCGTGTGACTTTTTTCTATTCCCAAGAGTCAAAATGGTGGTCAAGGAACACCATTTTCAAACAACACAAAATGTCCAAAAAGCTGTTACGAGTGTTTTGGAGGACATTTCAAAAGAAGAGTTCCAGAAATGTTATCAGTGGTGGCAGAAGCGTTGGAGTAAGTGTGTGCAAGCAGAAGGGAACTACTTTGAAGGAGATTACACTAAAGATGACTAAAAACATAAGTGATATTTTTTTTTCACATGAGTCTCATTACTTAATTATCGCACCTCTTATATGAATTTTTTTTGTTTTAATCGCTGTGGAATAATGCAGGTAAAAGTAAATTAATAATTTAGTGGAATTGGTTTGCGATATGCCAGTTATTGTCTTTTCATAATGTTTTAATTTGTTTCGGAT
>JAHWXV010240654.1:0-12452 GCA_024586415.1 Phrixothrix hirtus | reverse complement strand
CACACGCACACACACACACACACACACACACACACACACATATACATATATATATGTATATGTATATATATATATATATATATATATATATATATATATACAGTATGTACAAAATTAAAGGTAGCAAACGACTATTAACAATTAGAGGTTGAGAGCTCCTGATTTATACTGGGGAGAAATGTTTTAAATAATTTTATCGTGTACATAAGTAATATAAGTTTTAGGTAAATAATTTCCGGGCATCCATCAAACAGTCCTGGCTCACACTCCGACTTTAAGAGCTATACCCGCGGTAACACTAATTAGGCATTCCCGTTATAAGTTTTAATGCTTCAACTAGCCACGTTACAACTTGTTGGTAGTGGTTACAGTTTCATCTTCATAGATGTTGGGAGCCAGGGAAAAAGGATGACAGTGCAATATTTAACAAATTTACATTAAAAATGTCTCTAGAGAATAATTTCTCGAACAATACCTTTAAAAGCCAAAGAAAAGATTTTAAGTTATCGCCTCTCTCATACCAGATAGGTAGTTGGCAATGGTAATGTGATTTCGGGTCAATTGTTGCCCTATTTACTTGTGTCCAGAAAAGGTAGACAAAATTGTAAAATCAACGAGCGCGCTTCATATATGGCAAATAAAAACTTCTCGGTTGTCCTCTACACGTCCTGGTATTTTGACGCCGAAGATCTGGATGGACAAATAAGGCCTGGGTCATGGAGAATCGTCAAATCCACAATTCATCAAGTTTAACAAATCAACAGTTACCCTTAAATGGCAGAACGTTGGAGACAGAGGTTTACAATAGTATATTAAAAAACAAGTTTCATAAGACATGTTTTTAACACACGAGTTTAGAAAACGAGTCTCGTAGAGCCTCACAGTTGATATTCCTGTCTCTATTTGTAATGAATTCTGTAACTTTCCAAACACAAATTCAGGTTTTGTGGAATATTTTTGAAATAAATTAGCTTCTTACGCGAAAGTTTGAATCCGTTAAATGCAACGCTTAAATCGAGTTAAATTTTAAAAATCAATTTCTAGTAAATAAAATTATAAAACGAACGTTAACCGTGAGACTATTTTGAAGACATTTTCTATTACCAAGTTATTTATCCAAATAAAACTGTAAATATCTGATATAATTTGATACGTAAACTATATATAAAAATTTCCGCCAACAGCATTTAGTTAACTAATTAGAATTTCACTATATGTTGAAGAAAACGTATTTCTATAAATATCCGATCAAATTGTAAATATTGTTAAACTGTAATAACATAACTTATAATTAAACAGTTAAGAACAAATCCTTATAAAATTGCATTTAAGGAATAATAGTTCAAACCTTGTTGATAGGGAATTCCGGGAAGTTACATATATTGTAGGTGTAAGTAACCAAGCAAGATAAAAACATAGAATTCTGAGTTAAAATTTAATGGAGATAATAGAAACAACCAAAACAATGTTTAAACAATATTCTCAAAAAGAAAATAATAAATCCGAATTAAAAACCAATTTTAAATCCTACAACACATGAACAGGGATTAAAATGTCAGCACATTTAATTAATTTATTCAAAATTTTGGAAAAACACGCCATAAATATAAATACAACTTTTCGCGAATTGAAAAATTTATAATTTAATCTTTACAAAAATATTAAAAATTGGCATGAAACAATGACGGGACTCAACAACATTGTATCCCACCACATACCTTTGGGACATAAATAAGGACCGAAATCAATACAAAATGAGAACTTATAACGAGTCCTCTTTGAGTACAATCCATTATACGGAGAACAGTTATCTGGACATCATCTTCAAGGGTTTATTGCGTTTCTCGCCACTGTACAATCGAATACATTAGGAGTAGCTTACTGAATCCGGTCTCCAGAATATATTGCGTTTTTCACCAGGTAGAAACTTGCTGCAACAATCGACCATTTACTACTACTACTACCCATCATGCCATTCCCTTAGCGGGGTAAGCAAAACTCAGTATCAAGCCTCCACCTTCTCAACCACTGCATGCACCCATGCACCAAACACCTCTCACTACCACCAACCTTCACCGCAACTCCCAACACTATACACTATCCACACCATCCTACTATTACCCACCAATTCTATTATCTCTACTATCACCCATTCACTACCTTTCTCCATTCCTTTCTGTCCTTACACACTTCTTCTGCTTCCATTAAATTCATACAATGTTTTTGGCAAGCTCTCTTATTCTTTTTGCGCTCTTTATTCTCTTTCCTTTTACAATTTCTTCAATCATATTCAGCCATCTCTTTCCCGGTCCACCCCTACCTAATTTTGCGTTCATACCTGCCTCATATATTCTCTCTGTTAAGCGATCATTACTCATTCGTTCCACATATCCAAACAATCTTAACGCACTTCTTTCGTACAGTTCAGGCAGTATTTTCTTCAACTGGTACGTATACATCACCCATTCATTCCTTACTCTGTCACGTCACGTTTTGCCACATGCAGCTCTTAGGCACCTCATACTTACGGCGTTTATTTTATTCATATGCTTCTTCTGACATACTCAGTTGAAACAAATACACTATTGTACACAGCCTTCTTTGCTTCCATACTTAACATGATGCCAATTATTCTCCGGACTGCAATCATTCTGTTTTCAATTTCACTATCTACTCGCCCATCATTCGCAAACATTCTGTCAAGGTAAGTAAACCTATCCACTTGTTCAATTATTTCGCTACCCAACTTCAGCTGACATATTTCCTTTTCACCTTTCCTATTGAAAACCATTACCTTTGTTTTACCAGTATTGCTTTTCAAATCCATTCTTTCACTCACTTCTACATATTTATTCAACATTCTTTGCATTTGGCTCATACTTTTAGCTACTACTACTGCATAATTTGCATACATCAACACTTTTATATCTTCGCTGTCTATATTTATACTACTCAAGTCCTCACATGCATTTCTCATGCATTTATCCACAAATATATTAAACAACTAAGGAGACGTCGCGCATCGTTATCTCACACCTTGCTCAATTTCAAAGTACTCACTAACCATACCGTTCACTCTCACGCACGTTCTGTTTCCAACATACATTGCTTTTATTGCATTCAGTAGTTCTTCCTTTGCACCATACTCCATCAGAGTTGCCCATAACTTGCATCTATTCACACTACCATACGCTTTCTCTAAATCCACAAATGTACAGTACATTTTCTCATTAACATGCAAAAACTTCTCGGCCATTTACTGCAAACTAAACATTTGATCCACGCGCCTTCGTCCAGGCAAGAACCCACCCTGTACATCTCATATATTCCTTTCAGTATTTACGCGAACTCTGTCAATTATAATTCTACCAAAAACCTTCCCGGCTACACTTAATAAACTTATAGCTCTATAGTTCTTGCATTCATATCTACCATTTGTTCCTTTGTACAGACGCACGATCGTATCACTCTTCCAATCCTGCGGCACTCTTGCTAATTGAACACAAGCATTAAATAGCTTGCACAACCATTCACCTAATTGCATACCGCCATACGTTAACATTTCGTTCGTAACTCCATCTACTCCAGCAGCCTACCCATTTTTAAGCCTTTTTATTGCATTTCGTACTTCTTCCACGCCTATACTCCTATCGTTCTCTTGAGTTTTATTTATTCCAGCATTTCCCGCATTCACACTTATCCCAGTATCCTTGTTGCCATACAGCTCTTTAAAATATTCTTTCCAACGCAATATCACTTCATTTTTATGCCACTTCATTTCATTCTCGCTATTCCATATTCCAGTTACTCGATTCCTTACACGCTACTTTGAATTCCTTACTCACTTCCAAAATAATTTTTTATTACCGTCAAAATCATTTTGCATTTTTACTCCCTCTTTCGCCCTCAGACGGTCTTTACTCTCCTTCATAGCTTCCTTTGCACGCTTCTTTTTAATCCGATACGCTTTCAGTAGATCCATTCTGTTCTTCTCATCTTTGGTTCCAACCATTCGTTATATTTCTTTTTTCTCCTTTACTGCATCTTTCACAGCATTATTCAACCATGCGTTCTTTTTTGACTTTCCAGTTGTACGCACTCCACATACTTTAGTTGCACACTCTATCACGATGCTGTTCAACCTCTTCCATGCACATTCACTGCCACTTTTTTCAATTTCATGCTTCCATTTAGTTTCTTCTGTCAACATTTCCTTCTCTAGATTTTGGACGTATTCGTCTCTCACATTCTCCTCCTGAAATCTTTCCACTTCCACTTTAATCTTTCTTACAACTGCATTATTATTATATACCCACTTTCTGCCAAGCTCAATTCTTGACATTACCAGAAAATTATCCGTTCTATACTCTGAACCTCTCATTTCTCGTGTGTCCTTTACTAATTCACGTAACCTCTCATCATAAACGATTAAATCAATCATGCTTCTAGACTCTCCTCTTTGCCACGTAAACAAATGGATATCTTTATGTTTAAACCACTTATTTAATACAAGCATGTCCTTTTCTAAGCATTGTCGAACTAACGCTTCCCCATTCTCATTCGTTCTGGGATCGCCGTAAGAGCCAATATACGATGTATGTTTTCTCTTCTTACTCCCACCCATCCACCCAGTAAAATCGGTCTATTATTCACGTGACATGTATTAGGTGCCCCTTTTAACTCTATCCAAAAGGTTTCACATTCATCCTGGTTATCACCATTCACCAGAGCATAACATGCTACAACGATTAATTTTCTGATGCTTATCTTCATTCGAACCCATAGTAGGGGAGACACCAATTCATACTCCCTCACATGTGCTTTGGCAAATTCACTCAAAATTAATCCCACTCCCTTTGAGCCATGAGTCTAACTCTTTAGTTCAAGCTAGAAACCTAGGCTTCCCTCATCCATCTCTATTATTTCTTTCCCTTTCCACTTGGTTTCACTCACACACAACACATCTAGCATTTCTCTCTCATTTCACTCAAAATCTCGCGCTCCTTTCCATACATCCCTTTTACATTCCACGTTCCCACTTTCCATTCCATGTTCTCGCGTTTATTCCTAGGTGGGCCAATCTTGTACAAATCTCTGCCGCCTACCATGGCTTTGATTGTCCGAGGCTTTCCTTTGGTTCTTTTTAGCAATATACTTAAAGCTAGACCTAGATGCTAGCCTAGATCGTACCCTATGTCGATGTAGCATTCCCTACTTACAGAATCGACACCATGCCGGTCAGTATTAACATATTTAACCCACATGATACAAGTGCAGCTACAATCCTTGTATTATTCCAGGCATGCCTAACGCTAGTCTATACCGACTAAGCTTCCTATCATGAACGGGTTACTCTGCAAATCAGGACGTAGTTTCCACGACTACTAGGAAGTATACGTAATGCACTGACACACTCGGGCAGATCGGCCATTTATGTGAAAATATTCTAACATAGGACACCGTCTTCAAAAAAATCGCCACCGAGAAACTTATTCTACAATTTTAAGTTTGATTCTTAAAAATAATCAGAACTTTAATAAAAAATTCATGTAGCTGAATGTGTATTTGTACTGTATGCTTGCAGCATAGCACAGGCTTCGGCGATATCATTATTCTTACGCTTTTATAGGAAATTGGTGCAAAATATTAACAAACTTATTTTCACAAAATAAGTTAGTGATAAATTTAATTATGTAATGCTGCAAACTTCAAATGGTAACTCATATCGAAATGAATCAGTATTTAGCGAAAACGACAAACATTATATCTTTGGAAACATTAATGTATGCCCATGTTGCAAAATAGCATACAATTTAAATGTTGGGCTAACGTGCGATTTGTTGCAGACTAGCTTCAACCCTAATATACCATAAGATGGGCCCAAACTGGATCCCTGCGGACAACCCTTAGCAATTCAAATACTAACCAGTTCGTCCTGAATATACCGGCCAGATAAGAAGCTTTTAATGAGAAGACAAGCATTACCCTTAAAAGTTATGGCTGGTTATGCCTCATTGAAGGCGTTTCGAATAGCTAAGGTAAATATAATTGAATGCAGCTCCCGTTGCTTATTGAGGAGGACAAGATGAAGAAGGTTCTGGATCGCCTGAGCTGCCGATTGCCCATGTTGAAAACGAAACTGGTTAGTACTTGGTCCTCATGTATGTTCCAGATGAAATATTAACTTTTTAGCCATCAGCTTATCGAATAGCTTTTCCCAATAGAGGGGAAGACAAATGGGATGAACACCCCCTTTCGATTTAGGAACCCAGGTGCCCCTGTTTGTTTACAGACAGTAGGAAAATATCTCTGAGATAGACAAGTATTGGAGATGTGTGCAACTTGATTACCCAATGCTAAACAATAGTGGCGAATAACACTACAAGGGACATTGCTGCCGAACTGACGGTTTTATCTTTCATTTCTTCCTGCAGTAAAAGATACTGTGGTGAAAGGTAGTCGTCGTCAAAATATTTTAAAATTAGATCGTAGGTCAGCATGATAGTTATCATCATTACTAGTCAAATTTCCAAGAAAGAAACGATTTAAAAGATGTGATTCAATGGGCTTGATATCTACAATTACGGTATTATCGTCATCGAACAGACTACTAGGTAAAGCATTGCGCCTTAAATTATTACTCAAGATTTTTGAAGGCAAGCCAGATAGGTCGCGTGAACCTTCTTTTGAACAGAATTCTCTAAATTAATTGAATTTAGCATTGCGGATTATCAGCTTATATATTTACTCCGTTTGTTTAGACAGATTAGAGGTGCCTATTATATAAGTCCATCTAAGGGGATTGTGATCTCCGTAATATCTCACCAAATACCTAAATCAATCGTTTCTAGCTGCAAACAGAGCCTCTGTCACCAAGAATGCGCACTTCGCCTCTACCAAGGACAGTAAGGCTGTAATCTTCTTTTGAAGCGTTTTGTAATGGACAAATCATAAGCCTCACTACAGCAGTCATTAATTAGGCAACCACTTTATCCATTCCGGAAACTCCTTGCGATAACAAAATATGACAGCCGACCTCAAGTGTCGAACGAAATTCTCAAAAGCTTGCGAGTCAGCAGTCTGACGTAATTCGCAAAACCTTATTGACACCGACAGAGGTTACAGGATAAGAAGAACTTACGTTGTATGAGATCAACCAAAATTTCTGCGCTTAGAATTGTCCAATCTAGGACGGATGTCGCGCGATATAACGTCAAGCCTATGTAGCTGTTGCCTCTGGCCTTATCGAAGGTAGGGTTGCAAACCGATTGGTTAGCGATATGCAGGCCACTGTGACATATAAATTTCCACAGTTAAACACCATGTGCATTAGTGACTCTGTCCCTCCACACAATTGATCGAGAATTGAATATCCCGCTACTATCAAGGAACTGTATATAGAGACTATTGTGGCTTCAAGATGATAGAGATAGTCACCGAGGGAACTCAAAGGCGGAAAATATATACTAATTAATGCAATTTTATTAGGAGCCCAAACCTGGATCGCCACCAGATGGTTAAATAAATGCGATGCGATAATAGTGGCCTTAACATTGATAGATAGAAAAATAACGATGTTTGACTCTGGTCCGCTGCTGATTAATATCCCATTTTCGAGTGATGTTCTTGAAACGGAAGAGCGCAGGCTTAGTCTGCTGGTGCCTTGTGATAAATGAGATCAGAGGCTACCCTGTCGCTACGCAAATTAGCCTGGTGGACTGAGAACGACGAAGATGTTGGCGGACCAGCAACTGGGGCGACATGTCTGATTATAATTAGGGTTATCAGCCATAATCTGTTCGACGCATTATTTGACGAGTTCTTTTAAACACAACAGGACATATAGGATCCGCCGTGCTATGTTTTTTTTTGGTAGAAAACCAGCTCTCGTATAATTGCTGCATTCGTTTTCAGGAAATTCACATTTTTTGACCCGATTCCCTTACCATATCGAGGGCAAACCTGTTCACGAGCTGTACATTTGGTAGCGATAAGGCCAAAAGTATTGCACATGAAACATCTCCCTACACTACAACTAACAAAGTTAACATTGAGTGATCCCTTAGATATTAATAGACGGAAAAGGTTAGGTGCAACTTCGAAAATTCAATTACCTCCGCCTGAGTCACTAATTTCTGTCGTAAGCCTAAGGTTGTGCAGCTAAGTGTCCGATACATATCCCCTGTTGTCAATTAATTACATACCAATATCAAATTAACTATATTCTTCTTTAAAATGTACACTAAATTTCCTCTCTAGAAATATATAACAATAAAATCTTTGTAGGTCAGAATTTAATGATATAACACAAGTTATAAGCCAAAAAACACGCCAAGGCGAAAGGTTGTTTTATAATTATTTTGTTATTGCATGTGGTCACGTATCATGAAAAGTTAGTCCTAAATATCAAAATATTACGTTTTCACCACCTAATAAATATTAAATTTTGCGAAAATTAAAACTTTTGTAAGTTATTTATGATCTGGGTTGTTCTGCCATTTTCCATAGGGGAATGGTGGGATGGATAGTGAAATTGAAAGACAATCAAACGCAGGAAGGAACGTGAATGGTAGTTTGTGGTTAACAAATAAGTATAAATATTTGAATATGAAGATGAATCGGACTATATATATATTAGAGTATTGATGTCAACAGTGTTGTATAGAAGGGAGGCATCGGTAGGTCTGTGTTTGTTTGTTTTGAGGATGAGACTTCGGGATGCGGAAATTCCCTTGGACCTCTTGGAATAGTATTATCATGCAGTCATTTCGCCATGTCTACTATAATTTTGCCGAATCTGGAGGAGTTCCACCACCAGTAGGGATTTTTAACGTGCCAAACATCACATTGACACGGGACCTACGATTTTACTTCCTAATCCAAGAAGAAGTTGTGTATTTTAAATTTTTCTCCGTCGAAAAATTTACAGGCCTCGATTGGGTTTGAACCCGCCTCCCTTGGATGTAGAGGAAAACTTGCTAACCACTACAACAATCGGGGCCGGCATCCGTAGGCCTAAGAAAGCATGCAAATAAGATAGATACACCCCGAATAAGGTTTTTGAAAGGCAAGGTTAACAACGCTTGGATACAACAAGAGTCCGGTTGCAAGAATCCCTATCTAATTTATTCGAGATAAGTGCTTTAAGATTGTTTGGGCATATTGAATTAATGAATAAAGATCGAATGAATATTATGATGCATGTAAACGAAATGAATCATATAAAAGGAAAAAGTAGATCTACATAATGCTGACTCAATGTAGTTGAGAAATTTTTAGAGAAAGAAAATAAGGAGCAAATGAAATAAGTGTATGAGTTTGGTAGTAGCTGAAGAGGTATGAAATAGATACAGTAACATGGAGGTAGATAGTGAAAACGAAAGCTAGTGATGGTAGTAGGATTAGGATGTAGAGAGTATGTAAGTGCGTCTAAAATTCTTGCGACAATTGCCATTTAATTGGGAACACCCAGGCAAATTCGTAACAAAGCTTAAGTGGTAAATTACGAATATCGTTTTTATATCTAGAATTATAAACAAGGATTTTATATGTTGCTATCAATCTTTAACAATAATTATTAACATTCAAGAATCCCCGGGACACGCTTTAAAAATACAACATCGGCGTTCCCATGAGAATGTATATGCTTCTAAAAATAAACGTTAACCACCGACCTACTTTCCCCGCAAGTTCAAGGCAAATGTTTCAATTAACAGGCAGTAGTCTCGAACGTAACGAAAGGAAGTAACATCATTTAGAGTGTGTGCCAAATTTAAGTTTGAGAAATAATCGACGAGTTAACCTGTTTTATGGTTAGTTATTGGAGGCCGATTTAGTAAAAATTCGGCCTGCTATCGCTAAAGGCGAATTGTGTTTGGGGTCCGTTATCGATTATTTGTCCGATTCGTATGTGAAAATTAGGATCCGACGAGGCAGTACGCAAGGTACAATATAATTCTCAAACATTGGCCGAACTGTTTCTTTGAAGTCGCAGACCGCGGAAATCTCAGTAAGTGACATTCTTTTGATCATATTATTTCGTCTCGCAAGTCACTGAACTCCTCCGGAAAACCCGACAATCAACCCTTTTCCTTGTTATGTAATAATAATCCGCTATTTGACCTACTTCAATCAAGTAACAGATAGACAATTTTGTTTATGTTTGTGTGAGATTTAATTAACGAGCCAAAAATATATTTAATTTATGTAATTACAGTAAATTGAGGTCGCAATTAGACAGGGTCAGTATTTTGTTATTATTAATTATGATAGTTTTAGAAATCAAACCCAGAGGTCCCCTATTTTGCATATTAAGCATTAAGCAATTGATCGTTTAAATGTTCCTTTATTGTCTGTACCATTCTATTTTGTCTTTATTATAAGTAACTTATTTAACACAAATGATATTATTATTTTACCGTTATAAATAACCTTAGTAGTAGTAAATATAACTTTCTTACAGGAAGACGTTAAACATAAGTAAGTAAAACATTTTTAGTTGTAACTCTAACTGGAACTGAATTGAAGTGTCTATCCAGTGGTGTACGATAAATATTTAACTAGTAAGTATACCATAATAACAGTACATCCTTCCAGTTTTGAAATAGGATATTTTTCCGTCCCATTTCCGTTAAATTCTAACCGTTAAAACAATTAAGGTAAAGTGGTGCCCATAAATCACGACTTTTTCCCAATTTTTGACGTTTGCAAATCATTCCTGAATTTTTGCCAAATTAATTTCATCATAGACGTAGGTTCCCCCAGCTCCACTGTGGTGGCCGGAGCAACTAGCTAATTCAGGAAAATTAACATCTTTAATAACCTCTAGTGCGCAAGATGCGTTTCAGCTCGTTATAAGTAGTGGAGTATAGAGGAAGGTTATGGTGTAGAAATAATAGCTTATAGAGTGCTTTCTTTGTCTAGGATTAATAGTAGTAGTTAATATAATAGGGTTTAAATAAATTCTGCATTGTTTATAAAATTGCCTACAAATCGCCCAAGTGTATTTAAATCTTCAATTAATTTACAGAATAATTTGGTTACGAAAATTTAAATTAAAATCTCACGCACACGTTACAATTTTATTCCTCCGTTAATATTGATTCTTATTTTAATTCTGTATTTGTACGTAAAGGCCAATTATCCTCTCTTTTAATTGTTAGTTTAATCCCAATGATATAAATATACTACACATTTTTAATTCAATTATAAATTTTTTAGCAACCATTTGAATATTATTGGTTTAAATTATATTTGTGAATTTAGTTTCATACTTTCGTTATTTTTGACTAGTAGAGGTGATTTTAAATATGCTGATTTAGATTTAGATCATGCACCATGGATTAACTACTAGGGCACGTAGTGCGTTAGAGCTAGTCTATCTAATACCTTCGAGCTGCATGCAGAGAATCGACGATCCATGGGCCCATTTTATTTGATTCAGTTGGATAGTAATGAGCTGCTTCCTTACCTGATTGTCTTTTCAATAAATTAATTTTATTATCTTTTCAAATTCTAAATTACTTTGTTTTAGCATCCCAGCCAAATCCCTTGAGGGATAGTAGATTTAATCGTAAACTGCATTGGAAAATTTAGTAATCAAATTTAGGGTCTTATATGAAATCCGAAATTACTTAATTGCCACCTGGGTGAGTTCCTTTTATTATGTTTATTAAATATTAATATTTGTATTGTATTACTTTGTAACGTATTCCTCAAATTCCTAGATGAAATAAAAATGTACAATTAATTGACGTCAGATTAATTATTTTTAATAATCTCAGAAATGTTTCTTTTAATAGTTAAAGTAACTATTATATTTTCTACAACTATTTCAAACCAACCCTGTATTATAGGCAGGTGCAGACAAATTCTACAGATGGTTTTTCTGATATTGAAAGATATTTCCAGTTTTTCTTTCAGGCTTAGTAATAATATTGATCGCGCTGCTTTTTATACTACTTGCTTTTTGTTAGCGATTGTAATTATTTTGTAACAATATTCGTTCGTTCGAAATATACATGTTTCTTTTTAATATTTATAGTTGGGTAATCCTAATAGTTAACGAAATTTTTAGTAAAACATTTGGAAGTGGAATCCTAGCTAAAGATAGCCGAAGGTGAAGGTTAAAACATAGGTTACCTTGTATGTATCTATGTTGTATTTATTTAAACCGACTTTATTTATTTGTGTTTGCTTGTACGCATATATGCTTGACAATAATGTCTATACCCTTTTAGAAGTTTCCTATATATCTCAGAGGCGATAGAAAGCTTAGTGGTGATAAACTAATTTATTCTGCAGAAGGTAAGCTAAAACTTTTCGTGTGGTTTTCAATTCTTTATCTATTTAAATTATACAGTGAGAGCAACAATGGTTGTCCGAAAAAACTACTTTCCACTGCTGGTCATACCAATACTTACATCTAATGTACTCCAATTTGTTTTTGTCAA
>JAHWXV010240629.1:0-11820 GCA_024586415.1 Phrixothrix hirtus | reverse complement strand
AGAAATAAAGTTGTACTTCCGGTTATTCGATTCTAACAAAATTCTTGATTTACCATACAAAGGTAGTTAGGATCTCATATACAAATTTTCATTTATTTAGAAGTATCAGTTTCATAGTTATTTTAGTCATAGTTAATGGTAAGACTACTTCCGGTTACTCGTTTTACGGAATTTTTTTTGAGAAATTGTTTAAATTATATGAATTAAATCTCTAAGAAATATAATAAATTTTAAAAAAATCGTTATAGCCGATTTCGAGAAAATCGCGAAAAAACAAAAAATGACAAAAGTAAAGTGCCACTTTATGGTTATTGGATTTTAGTGAAATTGTTGCAGTCGCGTGCAAGGATGGATACAAACTCAAATATAAACTTTTGTTTATCTACGACTTTTAATACTTTAATCCATGTAGCAATTGATAAGTTTAAAGCCCTCAGAATCTTAGCCAACTTCATTTAATGAACTGCTAACTCAATATCATGTACTTTTATCATTTCTGGTGTACGGGCATATTTGGGTCCTCCAAATCGCTCAGTTTCACGTACGCTCGCATGAACATAACGAAAATCATTAAATTACTTGTGAATCATTTTAATTAATGAAGCTGAATCCAAGTAGTATACGTCAAGCTCTTATTTTATTTCTATATTATCGCGTAGTACATAATGTTTAATGAGAATGAGAAAATTTTCTTCCATTCTAGCGAAACTAGTACATTTCATTGTTTACTTTAAACGGCTGTCAAACACAAAATAATCGACAGATTTTCTTCAAAATTAGCACCATGCCATCTGCAGGAATATGTATTTATTTTATTCAGGATTGCGATCGCATGGATTTTTACCTTACTTATTGAACAAGTGTTGTATATACGAAGAATAATTAAATATTTAAAAAATGTTTGAGTATTGGAAATCAAACCTACCGTGACGACCACCACTTCTAAGTTGTTGCTTACTAATTTTTCAAAATTGCTAAACACAAAATTTTTATAAGCCACAAGCTTGTGTTCGAATAAATACTGTGTATGTTAACCAAAATTCTAAATTACGTTGACACTACAGTTGCATGGCCGGACCCAATTTGTACAAAATAAATATTCAAGTTTTACAGCGACAATTACAATAATTAGGCGTCTCAAAATTGTTTTTATAAAGTTTTCAGCAGCTAAAGCGTAACAAATTTATAACGCTAAGTTGAAGTACGTTCCAAGAAAGACACAGCTGTAGCTTGAACTGCAGATAATATAGGTACACGTGCAGATAAAGATTACAAGTGGCTTGCATTTGCAATATACGAATTTAATTTATTAAATTTATAAGAAATGAAAATGAATCTTAAAGTTAAAGGTTTTCGAAGGTAGATTGCAATAACATTGACTATCTAAAAAAAATTCTTTACCGCTACTGAATAAATTCTTTGTTTCGGTCATTTTAAAAGAAATTAATTAAAACCATCTTCCTCAAATTAAATTTGGTCCGTTATGATCTGATTGGTTTGATATGAAATACAACTGAATTTGAATAAATTTAAATAGAACCTGGGCTAGTCGGAGTGATAAACTATGGTCGTAAGTAAATCCAAAGCAATAACAGAAATTAGCTAATTGAAATTGCATATTGCTGAAAACGTTACTTAGTGCTTCGCATGCCGTGAATCATACGTTGAGAAATCGAATGAACTGTCAATGTCAAAATAATGCAATTATACTTTCTTCAATCCTTGTGATTTCAAATTTTTCGAAAGTGCAAAGAAGAATGTATATATCTTAGGACTAAAGTGCTTTTAAATCCTTTGAGAGATTATTTCTCTCTTGGAATTAAAAGAGGCACTTTAGTCCCTATATAAACATTATACTATTATAATAATAAAATGTCATAACTTAAAGTTGACAAAGACATTTTTATAAATTAGTGACAAAAGGAATCGTTTATAAAAAATTTCAAACACTTTAATATACTTATAGATTTATTTGTTGTACATTAACTTTGGATGGATTTTTTTGTAGGCCAAAATTATATTTCATTTATTTTCAAAAGAGAATAAATGTACACAAATACAGTGGTTCACAAAATTATTTGTATACTAAAAAGAGATTTAAAATTAGTCCCAATCAGAAAATAAAGATTTAAAAAATATTGGTAAAAACATTGAAAAAATTTGCTTTAAAGTTTTTAAAAATCTTGAAACTCATGGGTTTAGTTCCCTGTTTTCATTAGCACAATATTTATTTTAACATTTAAAAATTATTTATTTAATACTTTATAAAGGTTGTATAACTTTTAAATAATATTTATTTATACTTTATAAATATATATTTTTTTAATTTAAAAAGTAGCTATTTAACATTATTTTAAACATTTAATTTAAACTAATAAAAATTTGATATATTATATTCTACATTATTCAATATCTTTAAAAATTATTTATTTAATAATTGATTAAAGTTCCTTTAACACATCAAAAACAGTATTTAAAATTAAAAAATGTATTCACATCATTTTAAATATTTAAAGTATGTGGAGTAGCACTATTAACACATTGTATTCAAATTTTTTGATAAGTTACAAAAAACTGAAAGCTAACAATGTTTTGTCATAAATATTTTAAAACAAAAGATTTATTCTGTATAAAAAAACAAAAATCTTCATTCCTATTGTTACAAATAATGAAGTAACAAAAATATCGTAAATTTAGTTCATTCAAACCTAATGGATGTTTTGCATTTTGCTAGTGTTACTCTTCATAATAAATTGCTGTCTTCTTATTATTGAAGATCTACAAGCACTTCTTAACGTCGTCTTCGACATCCTGAAGAGCTTTACTGGTAGTAGGCTTGTAAATAGTAAAACATTAGCAAATATAAATTTAGTTTAAAGCTACTTTTACCAAAAAAAATTGGTTAATAATAAAATGTATAAGTATTTACTTTTTTATGCTAAAAGTATTTAATGTGGGATATTCTTAAGATATTATTTCTGGAAGGAAATAGATACCAGGACTAATAAATAATAAAGTTTAGATAAGATGCAAATAAGATCATATGGGAGAAATTAAAACTTGCATTATACTTTATATTACTAATTCAGATTGTTCTCTATATATCGTTTGGTTATTATACACACTCAGCGAACAAAAGTGGCACGCTTGATACACAAAGCATCATATAATAATCAAGTCAAACAAGTTGATAACAAACCAATCCTATTCTAGAAGAAACAGGAGAATGATAACAAAACTATTAACAACCATGCTCGTACATGATCTTGATCCTAGACGGACTGATAACGCACGTTAGCATTATAAAAACAAGAAACTAGGTAATAAGTGCGTTGTTAACGGCGTCAAACGTTATCTCACGTGTCCTAGACCCTATACGAAGATTCAGCTGCTATCGACAGCTGGTCCATCAGCATTCGTCTCCAGTCAGATGGCCACGCATTTACACAAAGGTCGGCCAGAGACAGAAATATCGTCCAGGTGGTAGCCGCAGTTACGGACTCTAAATTGAAGATAGGTCGGAACTTAATAAATAAAAAAAGGAAACGACCGAAAATAATACTAAATTTACAAGCAAACAAGAAGATAACCTACCCGTATTCATTAGACAGCAGCGCAGAATTCAATTAATTATCAAAGAAACACAGCACAGGTATTTTACACAACAGCAGAAACTTTTATAAAATGACAATTCTCGAAAACTAAACTCATATTAACATTTATGTTATGCCAAAACTGGACAAAAACTTATCCTAAGACGAATTCACTATCGCAATTGTTATCTCCTACACAGGTGAAAGCATAGATTAAATTTGAAATGATACATCTTTAAAACAAGAAAATGCATTTATTACAGCAAAAAAATATTAAAATTTAAGGTAAAGAAACTCACTAGAAACTTTATGTACAATAAAACGCAATATCTCAATGTATAAAGCGTAATGTTCGCAAAGAAAATAATTAATTGCTACACGTGCGGCAAAATCCAATGGCACGAAGTGGAATAGTGGAATAACGATACAGTAACCCCCACTACTAAACGACTCAACAAAATTGTCACAAAATAACAAAGTTGCTATGGCACAACCTTGAGAAGTTTTCTATTTCCCAAAAAAAAACTACATTTGCGGAAACTGTTGCAAGCACTTGTGATGTTTCAGCATCCATCTTTAAGAGTTAACACTCTGTATTTTGTAGCATGATAACTTGCATCTGAAACGACATTTTGCTTCAATGGATATGTGCGTCCAACTTAAAATCCATTTCATGTAATTTCTCCTACCTGAATTTTATCTAGGCATATCCAAATAGGAATTAATGAAATTTACAAAAACGAAAAAGGCACAAATATCGAAACATTTTCCTTGACCGTGATTTGAATTATACACAACCTCTTCAAATATTAATATCGAAATAGCTTAATGACATCATAAATTGTCGGTAGTTTGCCCTTTTCTTACTTTTGATGTAATATGTTTTAGGGAGTATATGAAAGTTCTGCCTAGTGACTGAACTTTAGGTGCAATATGCAGGTAAAGACAGGATTTCAAGATAATTCTACCTTGCAAAACCTATCATCTCCACATTTTTTGTATGACTGTAATTCCCATCAAAAAATAATAGCAATAACGATGCTTCCATAGGCTAAAGATACTTGATGGAATGTTTAGAGCACTGGGTCAACCGATTTGTTTGTATCCTCCAGAAGGATGAACACTTCATATGAACACAGTGGAAGCGTCCTATGTGAGAATCTACGATGTTTTTACACTGGAACGTTATCAGTGGTGATACGAATATACCTACTTGACTCATGCATGCTGCAATTGTGGTTTATGCTGAGTAATTATTTTGGGATATTGCAACTGAAAATTTTTTTTCAATGTAGATTTTCTTTAGATTATCATAGAACTTTTGCATGTTTTCTTTGGTGAACTCACAAACTCTTACATTGTACGTGCCAGTTGGTTTTCTGTAGGATTGGTGCTTGGTTTTGGTAGTCTGTTTGACAGTAAGTTAATAGGCAAGTCTTTGAATGTCCATATTTGTTAACCTGTAAAATTTCCATTCCATCGCCAAAGCGTGCTCAGCTAACATTCTTTCAAACTTTGCGCTAGACCGGATTTTTGTCCAATAATTTTATCAATTAAATATTTGGTAGAAAGTTCCTTGTTGATGTGGTGAAGAGGGTTGCTCTTGGGACAATAACATTGTCTGTTCACAAACCACTATGGTTGTTGTCAACATGACCTCGATCTCCCGTTTCTTCCTCCTTTTGTACTTATTGATGGAAGATATTTTAAAAATGAATAGAAATAATAGTTTAACTTTATCTAAAAAGATTCATATAATTTGAAACATTTAATACATTCATAATTAACAACATTGCAATTTAACCTCAACTCACCAATAAAATAAACCAAAATATTTGAAATCGAGAAATTATAATGGAAACATAAAGTAAATAATTATCTCAGTCTATATTTCAAAGTATTTTCTTAAAAGTTAAGCAAATTGAATTGGAAAAATATTTGACCAAAAGTTTCCCAAAAAAGTTTGCAAATGAACTTTACGGCAAGAACGAAACAGTGGCAGACAAGAGATATCTTTTGATGATTGACCGACACATATGTCAATCTTTTTATGTAAACAAACTCAGTATGGTGTTGGTTGTTTATTGGATACCTACTAACTATAATATTCCAAATATTTTGACTTTCTCAATTGCATTCAACCTTGAATTAAGGTATTTTGTTGCATGTGCATATGATTTATTTGCAAATTAGTTGGATACATTGTTAAACATATTGAATTATCTACTTGTATTTAAGTAGCTACCTAAAAGCTTACCATTTAATATAATATTAATTTCAAGCTTGAAATTGACTTGAATTTTATTTAAATTGCATACTTTATGTATTATATTGAGAAGTAAGCTCAGTAAACTATGTGCCTATACTGGGAGATAAGTATTTATTAAATATTGTATTTTAAAGGAAACTTGACATTGCCAGTAATTGCAATTACTACAGAAATATCTAGTTAATATTTTCTTAAATACAAATTTAATTAAATTAGCTTTAATATCTTAATATCAAATTTAATGTATTATTAAAATCGTACTTGTAGAGATATCTATTGTAAGTGAATAATATTTCTGTAATATAGTTTAATTATTTATTTATAAACAAAATGGTAAATCAGATACTGACTGAAGAAATTTATTATAAAAGAAGCCTTTTATTAATGTGAAATTTTGTTTTTATAGATCTTTTTATCGCTACTTATTTCAAATTAAACACGTTTTTAAGTCGTAAATTGTTGTAAATTTTAAAAGTTAAAAACCGAAAAACCTAACGTTAACCACTTCCTAAATATTAAAATTAATGAAAACAGTAATGTTTGTTACGTTGGCTTCCCTGTTGATTTTTATTGGTCGTTCCCGATTATATTTTTGTCTCTCTTGCAATCCTGTATAGCAAGTGTGGACGTACTACGTAAAACACGTCAATCTATATTTTAATTATTCCTTTGGCTGTAGTGTGCGGGTTTTAATACAACCATTATTGCATTTTACATACAGTTGTTCTAATTTTATTGGATAAGTGCAAGAGTTGCTTGATTATTTTGAAGAATCATTAGCGACATATAACAATGTCAGATAAAAAAGGTAAAAATATAAATATTACTTTAAAATCGCGATATTCAGGTGCAATTACATATATATAAAAATTATTTATCTAGAGTTAACGCAATTAAAATTCTTTTGGTTAATTAAAAATTTAGCTGCAATGGGGATTAGGGTAAATTAAAATACGAATAAAATATAGAATTGCAAGAGTAATATTATGTATGCTGTTTTGATCAATACCAAAAGTACCTTAGCTGTCTCTTTCTAATACCAAGAATATTCATTTTGCATTTCATTTTGTATTGTCCTTGCCCCATATTACAAAATACTGCAATGTATAAAAGGCAATAGGAAGTATATATTTTTTTGATATTGTTAGGGCAAAGTATGATGACTATGTTCCTTCCAGCAGGTGCACTAACAACTGCTGTAAGGAAGATCGGATGGTGGAGCCTTGGACATGGACCTCGACTGAAACAGTACCTATTTAATTTTCATGTGTTTATTTATACAGTGGCTGATGCTTGTTGGTTACCCGCTCATCGACTACCTTCACTAGATTTTTGGTTGGGATCAATGACAATATTGCATTTTGTTTAAACTATTTAATTGTTGAACGAGATACAAACTATTAATAACTCAATAAATAACAGAATTTTAAATATTTTCAAAATGCAATGTTGTGGTGAATGTTTGAGACCTAAGTTATATAAAAGCTTTGAGTATTAAAAATCAGTTATAAAATGAAAAAATGTAAGGTAACATATGTCTCAAACGTATTCAATTTGTAGCTGAAGATGTACAAATCTCAGTGGTTCGATATTAGAAATTTGATGGTCAAATTTCACTGCATGAAAGAATGTAACATGTGACAATAAAATATTTATCATATTTTAAATGCGTTTGAAATGTCTATCATAAAAGATCAAAATTTTAATTTGTTACATGTTATTAATTGTGTTTGGGTGTAGGGTGTTCTCGTCTGGATTCACCCGGTGTTTTGCTACAATGTTGGCTATACTGCTACAGCACAACTTCAACACTAATTGCAGTTCTTAATCTATCAAAATCTAATTGATTTAGGAAGTTTTTATTAAACAATTATAAAGTACCTAATATTTTAAATCAGTGTTTGATAGATGAAGAATATTTTTTGCAACAGGTCTCTGGGGTTACATATTTACTACTTTGATTTAATATATTAATATATGTGATTTAGATAATATAATTAATAAACAATATGTTCGCAGTTATATATAGTTTTACAGAAAACTGTGAATATATTTAAATCTTATACATATGCATGAGTAGTCTTAGTTTAGAAATAAAGCATGTAGGTAGCTACTAACGAAAATTCATTTAAATTGCTTTCGATTTTCTGTTACAAAGAAGTATTACATATGCGCTTTGCAGAAGTAATTTATATTGCTAATTATAAAAAGCAATACAATAATTTTAATAAGAAAATATAAAATATAAAGTATTAGATACCTACACAATTTTCACACTTAATTTATCGAGTTGTAACAGAAAATGTTGGATCTTTAAAATAGGTATCTCAAATATTAAAATGATAAATCTTTTTACACTTCGTTACATTAATCTTTAAAAATCATAAACATTGAAGTGACACATTTATGAATCAATAATGTCTCGCTAAATTTATCAATAAGCTATCTAAATTTCCTATATCATTGTAAACTAAGTAAAACAAAGAAAATGAAATAAAATTCATATTTACAGTTTTTTCACAACTATTGCAGTTGAATTTATTGGAGTGATAGAAAAATTTTAATTAAAAAATTTTCAGGTTATGTGATTTTTAAAAAATTGTGCAAATACATTTAATTTAAGTTTTATATCCATATCAAGATTTCTAGCCCACAAAAAATATGCAAACTAACAACCATTTGCAAACTTCACCACTTCTTATTAATAATTGTTAAAAAGTATATCTGAGACAATTTTTATATATTTTTAATTATATTGTAAATTAAGTTTTAAAGAATTTGTTTATTTTAATTAATTGCACCTCTATTAATACACAAAGGTGAATTTGCCATTGAACATTAATTTTTCAAATAACAATTTTAAGAGGTTATGTTTCACATTGATTTGTGAGTACATTAAAATTTGCTGTGGCGCCTAAGGGGCACAGATCATGCTTTACTGCATAATTATTATATAATCATGTGTTTTAAAAAAAAATCGCCTTGAGTAGGTCATATGTTTATATGGCAGATTTTAATGCATGAAATTTTAAAGCGCACCGTTTTTAGTTACAATCTGAATTAGAATTTGTTTTAATTCTATACTTTTCGAGACTTCTTGTTTAAAGCTTGTTCAATTGAAATATGGTTCCCAGAACCTGGAAAGGTTTGCAACAGTCTGATATAAAAGATAAAATTCTTATTAATTTTTAAATTATAAGCGACCTTAAAATAAAATGGTATCGATTTTGAGATTTTATAGTTTTTGGACCTTTGAATGGAGGTCTTTTGAATCTCTATCTTGCAACTTAACAAGGATATAAATATAACAGCTGTCAAATGGTCCCTGCTTAGAGGATTTTAGTATCCTTTTTACAAGGTGGTCCTCACAATTTCCTGAAATTAAAATTGGTCCCCTTAGTCCACCATTTTATAATATATGATTCGATTTGAGTAACAAAGTGGAGTGGTTGAGCAGTTTGTTTTCCATAATCATTTTAAGAGATGCCTGCAACGGTATGAATAAGTTTGAATCTGTTGGTAAATTTTAGGTTCCTCATTTTATGTAATTTTATTTGCTTTAATAGCCATGACGATAAAGAGCATAATATCGATTATTTTAAACACAAAAATAAGAGAGTACAAAACATTAGTTTCCTCATTTTCTTTTTGATTGAACTAATTCTTTATTTGGTTGTTCTATAATAGATCCATATTTCTCAAAACGCCCTAGAGTGACATCTTCTGGATTTATTGAAGGTTCATATATAAGGTGGTGAGTCGTAAAGGTGAATATAAGGAATTCAGTGCTATTTTTTGCTTATGTTTGTTTTATAATAAATGTAAAAAAGTTTGTGATTAAAAGTTCTACAAGATAAGAGCAAGTTTATTTATGTATTATTAACTAATTCCAAATTACCAATTTTAATAGAATACAAAATAGGGTACATCAAATAGCACATTTCGACACCAGGTACATGATAGTGTAGTGGTTAGATTCTTGTGCTTCTAATCAAGAGGCCCAATGTTCAAATCCCATTCAGGTACATATTTTTTTAATTTTTAAACTTAATTTCTTTTAAATACAAATAATTTATTACCTTTAGAACACACACCTTTCATATTTATTGACAACTCAACTGGGGAGATAATATAAATGTAAGTAAGAAATAACACTGAATTCCCTATATTCATCTTTATGAGTCGCCATCCGGTATAACAACTTTAAGCACCTTGATCAGTCCCGCTATTTAACTGTAATTCCTCGTAGTTCCCAAACCTAATAAATTTATTTTGATTCCAAAAAATGGGAGATACAAAACAATCAATTTTTAAAGATAACGCCGTTCAGATAGTTTAGATTACATTGAACACATTCCCAAGCTCAAATACACATCGACCCCATAATATGGTGAACTACTTCATTAGTAGTAATCTGTTGAATTTTGTCAATCTCTCTGTTTTAAGTCATCTAAGGTGACTGAGTGTGTTCTCACAAACTACTGTTTAGATATGAAAAAGTCTGAAGCTGCTAAATCTGGTGAGCAAGGCAGAAAGTTTTATTTCAGATGACATGTCTGCAAAGTATTCTGTAAAGAACATTCATACTGTTTCTCGCAGTGTGAATGGTGATTCCATTTTGTTGAAACCATACATCCCTTGGACCTAAACATGTTAATCCTGGGTTCAAGGAGTTTTCTAACATATTAATGCAACATGTGGAATTTAATTGCCTCTATCCATGATTCCAAAAGCAGATACTGCATACCAGGCAGTAATTATTCTGAAATCAGCTGAGGATTTGGACAAACCAGTACCGGAAGTTTTGTTTGTTGATAAAACTTGACAGTGGGCTTCATCTATCATGAGAAAGATTTGCAATTTTCAATTTGTATGGATGTAAATGTAAATTGTTTTAATCTCTAGCAAGCACTTTTGTTGTACAAACCGAAGAGAACTTCGCTATATAGCCATATGTACTCAGACATTATCTGGAATACATACATTATAGCATCGCAGACGGGCGCGTTGTGGGTCGCCAGCAGCCGTACGATCTCGAGGCCGGTACGGACCCGGTGACCTGTCCGATTTTGACGGATCATACGCCTACGTAATTGTGGCGACCCTAATCGCTCCGCTAGTTAGATACCGTCGAACGTGCCGGTCGGGAAGCTTCGCGGTCCGCTCGGAACGACAGCGAATCTCATTCGTGCGGGCTCCCGCGCGATCTTTAGATCGGCGCTCGACGGGTCGCGACGTCCTACTCGCGGAGACGTGTACGCCCTCGCAACCGGGTCGGCGGTCGCATGCAACGGGCAAATACGACCCTCGAATCGTTTGTAACCGCCCGCCAGTTTAACATTCTTCACAGTTCTATCTTCATACCATTTTCTAACTGAATTTAAAATTGCATTTTGAGATTGAGCGTGGTTAACATTTAGCTGCCGACAAATATTATGCAGTTTGTTCTTATAAATAACTTTTGACAACATAAATAACATTTTGTTATTTTCAAAAACACGGTAATTTCATTTTTAAATTTATCAGTTATTTTTGCTCAACTTGTTACAAATAGTTAAAATATTATGAAGGTCAAATGAAATAGTCTCATAAACATAAGAAGGTAAAAATAGGTATTCAAAACAGTTCGGTCTTTGAAAGGTGAATCACAATGATTGATTTCTATAGAAATACATCCAGCCAGTGGGCTATATCTGTACTTCTGTCTGTCTCTGCTGCCGTCTGGTCGCACTGTTGCTACATTTGCAACCTACAATTCCCATGAAAATTACAATATAAATACAGTTTGGTGTTATTAAACTTTAAATATGTTTTTCTCAAAAAGCGAAATTTTGGAAACTACTGATTATAGCATTAAGTAACTGGGACGTTTCATATAAACTTATAAAGAAGACTAATGAAATGTTTTAATCTGCAAGTACATCAAGAAATAAAAGGTCAAAATATCAGTGTTTATCT
>JAHWXV010240596.1:0-13665 GCA_024586415.1 Phrixothrix hirtus | reverse complement strand
CATACATAGCATTTATATATATATATATATATATATATATATATATATATATATATACATGCGGTGTTTCCAAATCAATGACAGATGAAGCAAATTTGAATTAATACTATAATAATGACTACAAATATACTCAAAGAAACTCAAAAAACTTTACAAATGTACCTCGTAAACATAATAATACTTGAAAATATATTCAAAGTTATCTAAAATTCCTGATAAGTAATGTAAAATGCAGTTCACTGGTTGAAAGTTAAAGTAACTCGAATGGTTTATCATGCGGTTTGAAGATAAGGCAATTCAATGCAACATTTATCTCTAAAATAAATAACCGGAATATTTAATCAAATACATGATTGACTCGTTAAAGGTTTTCTTAAAGGTATAAACAAAAATAACTTACAATGAAAGGAAGTAATTAATTTTATTATCCTAGCCAAAATTTCTGTGCTAAACTTTATTTCTGGCGTATAACTGAATCAGCATTACTTTAATGGTTCAACTAAGTGCGCCGAAAGAAAATTTCAATATTTATAATAAGTTGGATAAAGTAATTGTAATGGCAATAAACCTAAACAAATGTCTTCAATAATACAAAAAGTATTTATGCAAATTGAAACGGTATGAATATTTACGTTTTACAAAAAGTAAAAATCTGGTGTGAAACAACACACAACTTTCTCTTACGCACATAGATATGTAAATAGTGTTCACAATGATTAAATTATTATTTACGTTTATTTTTGAAGCAATAATAGTAACGGACACCCATCCAAGTTAGTGAACGCGCAAAACCCTGTTTAACTCCAAAGATTGTCCCTGAGAACTCCCTTCAAGGCATTTTTTCAGGAAAGGCTCTACGTTCACGGAAAATGATGTCAAAAACATAAGAACCGTAGCAAGTTTCAAAAAAATTGTCGAAAACGTTTTCGAGAAAATCGCAAAAAACTTCAAAATCGCAAGAATAAAGTGGCACTTCCGATCATTAGATTTTAACTAAATTCTAGATGTGTCATGCGCAGAAGATAAAAAACTTAAATATAGAATTTAAAAAAAATCGTTAAATCCGATTTAGAGAAAATCCCGAAAAACCAAAAGATGACAAGAGTAAAGGCACTTGCGGTTATTATATTTTAACTAAATTCTTAACATATCATGTGCAGAAGATAAAAACTTAAATATAGAATTTTAAAAAAATCGTTTGAGCCGATTTCTAAAAAATGCCGGAAAACCAGAAAAATGACAAGAGTAAAGTGGCACTTTCGGTTATTGGAATCTAATGAAATTGTTGCAGCGCGTGCAATAATGAATACAAACTTAAACATAAAATTTTGTTTATCTACGATATTTCGTTTTCGAGATGTCCTGTTCACACAAACACAAGCCCGCGCACGCGCATACGGAGATGGACACGGACACGAACACTGACACGAACATGGACACGAAAACAGACACGAACACTGACACGGACACGGACACGGATACGGACACTAACACGGACACTGACACGGACACTGACACGGATACGGATACGGGCACGGAAACGGACACGGATGTACGCACGCACGTACGCAGACCAGTCTTTAAAAAAATGAATTTCGGGTTCAGAGGACCCCAAAACGTGTATTACCACTAAAATTTCAATATCGAAAATATTGGAAAAAAACAATACTTTCTCTATACTATATTTCATATAGGTAAGAGAGAGTAAAAATGTCCTTGATTCAATTAGGTATAGTGTTAAATCACTAAACTGCAAATTTCAAGTAAACTAAATAAAAATTACAAACGCTAGTTAATCCTTACTAAACAAAATACAAGGAAATATCTTTATTTTAAATTGACAGCACGAATTTTATATAATTGGTCAAAACTCGAGGTTGACTGTATAACTGCTAACTAATTCAAACAGATTCGTCCTAATAAAATTAAATACAAAAGAAGTAATTAGATTTTACCGAATTCAATATTGTAGGTAAAGTAAAAATCGTCAGACAACGTCTTTTGACGTCCATCATCGTAGCCAACTATCACAAGCTGAGGGTGTGCTGGGGAGTTAAGCCGTAGATGATTGAGCACCTAGCTTGAGAAATGGACCTAGAGCAATTTCTTCTCGCCATTTGACTACTAATTCTTGAACAAGAAAGTCTTTTCATCAGGAACGGGAGTTTCTGGGCCAAAAAAATTCTGGGGGTACCAGAAGAAAGACACAACCAATATATAATATATCGTATAAACAATTCTCTTTATCTTAATCAATTTGAATAAACAGGTTCGCTTAAAGAGAGAACAAAAGGAAATATTGGAGAAAATATTTTTCATTGCCCAGTTAGCCTTGGAATAAATCACTGTTTGTTATTAATTTCTAATAAAAACCCCTGTTTCGGTATTTAATTAATAAATTTGGTCAGTAAAATGTCACAAGCTAAACTGACATTAACGCATGTGGCAGAAATCACAAGTGTTTAACCACGATCGGATGAGCTACAGTGGAGCGAGGTGTAGTTCGTCGATACTTACTAGGCTAAACACTGTAGAATCAAGACAAAATCGTTAAAAGGTGGACGCCACTGTTCTCAAATCGAAACTGCTATCAGGAGATGTTTGCGAAACGCCCTGTATATCACGATGTTAGTGACCTACCTTAAAAGTAGAGACAGACACTCTAATGGTACTTCAGATACGGGATTAAGACTGGAAGAAATATACTAATGCTAAAAGTGCTCTGTATGTTGTGAAGTGCTAACCTTAATTATAAAATCAGGAGCGAAGCCCCCTTTCCTGTGAATAACTGATCTAGATCTACCTAACAGTAAGTAAACTAAAGATGTACTGAAACTTTTGAAACACCCTGTATCTCAAAAGTGAAGTAAATTGTCTATGATAATTTCAAGTTGAATTAACGCGGCACAAGATTCAAAATATGCTGTACTTGACATAAATTATTTAAAAATGCTAAAGGCGATTTAGACTGTAATTAACGTTTTAAATTTTACGTAAAACAAATGCTTTCTTATTTACTTTGCAGAATAACAAATTCTGAATCAAAATTAAATTCGTTAGTAGCACACTGACTAGTTGATAATATTATGCAATAATGATGCTTGAAATTAATAAGAGAACTAGTTGAGCACAGAACATATATTGTTAAAATTCACTGTTCCACTAGTACACAAGTGGAATTAAAATTCGGAGATAAATGACTACTCACTAAAAATATGGAACAATAATTTTAACATTAACATTAGCCAAGGCAATCGAGGTTTGTGTTTACTATAAAAACTAAATTGAAGAGGGGCTTAAAATCCCTTTAAAGAACAAACCTTAATGGCTTTGATGACAATTACAGTACAAAAATATCATGTATATACGGACAAAAGAAATCAAGCGTATACGGGTACCCCGTCTACTAGCTTTCATAAAATCAAATTATTTGTTACAAACTGCTAATTAAACCATGATACGATTAAAAATTGGTAGACTAAATTTTATAAGTTACAACAAAAAGGTTCATCAAAACGTTCGATAATTAATGCAAAACAAAACTCATCTGTTTCGGTTTCAAAGAATTATAGCAACTGCTCGAAGATCCCTTTGACTTTCTACTAAAACAATTCGGAAACCAACGTCCCGTTTTGATATTCGTTGTTACTCAAAATCTTTGCAGCAATGAAGTGTGCATACGGTAAGATCGTCTAACGCCCAGGTTTTTAAAGGTGAAACAATTGAATTTTCACTTACAGGTGAGATGATTTGCGTTTAGTTGTTAGAAACGGAAGCCGTCTCTTTTATTAATTGATACATTTAAAAACCCAATAGGTGGTTAGTGATGATGGATTTTTCTGCCTTATTCTTATTGTTAAAAATATCCCCAATATATGACGATTTCAGTTCAGCAACTACGCTGAATGAATGACAGTACAGACTCAATAAGGACAGATTACATTATCTAAAAATTAGAGAAAACACACGGCACTTCTGAAATAACACTTCTTTATACCTTTATTGCTGATTAAACACTAACTAACTTATCATTTTCCCCTTTGAGAATCTTAGCACTGCATATTTCTCATCCTTCGTGTTGGCGCCGGATATCTTGGAAGCTTTTGTCATCATCTTAATGCACAAATATTTTTTAAACAAGGTTCTCGCATTCTCATACGCATTACTTATTAGAGATTTTGCTTGTTTAATTTTCACATGGGTCACCTTGACGCGTGTTTCAATAGCCCCTTACTGTTTATTCAGGCCTAAACGCGGAGATCACCGTCTGTGAGAATACAAAATAATTGACTTCTTTTTAACATGACGAATTTTTACTATGTATTTTTGCAATCAATAATTTTATATATAATACGAGGTGGATCTAAATAATTTTTTATTTTAACCTATTTACTTATGAGGAAAATGATTTCTTGCTGAATTTAAAAGGAATCCTACTCTAATTAAATTTATTAAATATGTAATGTATACAGTCATACATCATTAATACATTATTATTACTTGAAGGTTTACAAAACCCAGTAAGGGCTGACAAAAATCTCTTCAGTTTTGCTGGGAACTTTTTGAAATAAGATCAAAAGTATTTTAGCTAAGGTAAGGATTTCATATAAAATTTACGTAGCTGTTTGTTTTAGATAACGCAAGTACTGATTCTTGGTAATATTTTTCAAGCATGCTGTCATCGAGTTGCTACGCAAAATCTATACACTCGAGATTTTTCGTCCGCTATATGCAGTTACATTTTTGGTCCTTTTAAAAATATAACTCTGCCATTGGATAATTCTTTTGCGGGCGCAAAATTTCCGTTTCCGTTTTGTTGGTAGCGTCCTTTTTCAGAACACAAAGATCATTGGTTCTCAAAATATAGTTGAGTACAGTCATGTTTAAACTTGATTAAAAAATTTAGAGGTTTAGAATAAATATCCTGTCTCGGGTATTTGTTTAATACATTTAGTCATTAAAATCGCTACAGTTTTGTTGGGAATGATTTCAAAGATAAAAAGTATTTTAGCTAAGTAAAGGGTTTCATATAAAATTTACGTAGCTTATTATTTTAAATGACGCAAGCAATAATTCTTGTTAACATTTTTCAAGCATGCTGTTATTGAGTTGCTACGCAAATCTTGTACACTCGTGATTTTACTACCGCGATAATGCAGTTACATTTTTGGTCCTTTTAAAAATATAACTCTGCCATTGGCTAATTCTTTTGCAAGCGCAAAATTTCCGTTTCCGTTTTGTTGGTAGCATCCTTTTTCAGAATATAAAGATGGTTGTCGAACTATATTTAAGTACAGCCATATTTAAGCTTCGTTAAAAGGTTTAAAAGAAACCTTCAAATTATAATTGTGCAGTGATCCGTAATTTTAGAATCATAAAGGCGAACTTTTCTAAATATTAACACCCAACATCATACAAACGGGGGCGTAAGTGAATTTTGTTTGTTACTTAACTAAAGTAACTCGGAACTAAATTACAAAAGATCGTTTCCCGGACTTAATCAAACGTAATTTTTGCGTATTAGAATCATTAGCGTTTAGTTGGTGTTCCTAATGAAGTGTGGGGTAGTTTTATCCCAAATCATGTAATTTCAGTGAAGTAATCACGTAGTGAAATAAATATAATTGGCTCAAATTTTGTAGGAAGCTAAATATACAGGGTCACCCGTATGCAACAAGTTATTTTATTACCGACGCGCTAACGATGCGATCATTAATAATTAAATTAGTCTAACTTTTTAGAGTAACGATAATATTTTTTCTAAGCGTGGGCCCCTACCATAATATAGGATTAATAACATTCATTCGATATCAGACATAGTAACCTATTTGTAATTTATGCCTTTTGTGACATTTATCAATCAATTCAAGCTATTGTCGATCAGTTCGTATCTTTTATTACTTTCTTTTACCTATATAAAATATAGTATAGAGAAAATATTGTTTTCCATGTCGAAATTTTAGTGGAAATGCACGTTTTAGCAACAACTGAGTCAGAAAAACATGTTTTTAAAAGATTGGTCTATCTTCGCGCGCGCGCGCGCGCGTGTATGTGTGTGTGTGTGTGTGTGTGTGTGTGTGTGTGTGTGTGTGTGTGTGTATGTGTATGTGTGTGTGTGTGTGTGTGCGTGGGTGTGTGCGCGCGCGTACGTGAGGGCGTGCGTGTGCACGTCGCGCGCCTGGACGCGCGCATGCGTACGAGAGTGCGTGCGCCCGTGTTACGTGCGTTTGTGCGTTCGTGCGCGCGTACGTGCGTGCGTGCACGCGTGCATGCGTGCGTGCACGCGTGCATGCGTGCGTATCTGTGTGAACATGTTTTTAAAAACGGGTGCGTGCGCGCATACGTGCATGCGTGCAGAGTTGCGTGCGTGGGTTGTGGTCATGTTTTTAATTACTGGTCTGTACGTACGTGCGCGCTCGTGCGTGCGTAAGAGCGTGTGTGCGTGAGTGGGCCCTTGCGTGCGTGGATGTGTGAAGATGTTTTTAAATATTGGTTGAGCGCGTGCGAGTGTGCGCGCGTGCGTGCTTGTTTTCCGTGCGCGTGTGCGCACATGCGTGCGTGCCCACGTGCGAGCGAACGCGCGTCCGAGTGAACGAGGGTGCGTGCGTGCGCAGGCGCGCTGCATGCATGCGCGCGAGCGCTCTTTCATGACAGCGCACGTACTTGAGCGCGTGTATACGGGCGCGCGTTGATGTGTGAACATGTTTTTAAAAATTAGACTAGAGCATGCGTGCGCGTGCGTGGGTGGGTGGGTGGGTGAGTTTGTGCGCGCGTACACGCATGAGTGTGTGAACATGTTTTTAAAAATTGGCCGCCAGTGCGTGTGCGCGTGCGTGTGGTGGTGCGTGCTCTCGTACGTGCCTTCGTGCGTTTGTGCGCTCGTGCTTGCGTGCTTGCATGGGTGCGCGCTTGCTTGCGCGTGTACCAGCGTACGGGCGTGGCTGCGTGCTTGCATGCGTGCGTGCTCGCTTGCGTTCGTGTATGCGCTCGTGCGTGCGAGCGCTCTTGCTTGCGTGCATGCGTGCGCATGCATGCGAGTGAGCTCATGATTGCGTACACGCGCGCGCGCTTACATGCATGCGCGCTTACATGCATGCGCGTGCGTGCTTGCGTGAATGCGCACTCGTGCGTGCGTTGTTGTGCGAACATACTTTTAAGAATTGGTCTGTCCTTACGTGTGTGCATGCGTGCGTGAGTGCGCGCGGCGTGCGTGTGTACGTGCTTGCATGCGTGCGCGCTCGTACTTGCGTGCACGCGCGCGCTTGCGTGCGTGGGTGTGCGGAAAAATGTTTTTGAGAATTGGTCTACCCGTACGTGTGCGTGCGTGCGATCCTGCTTGCGTACGTGTGTGTGTGAACAAGATATCTCGAAAACGAAAAATCATAGATAAACAAAATTTTATGTGCAAGTTCATAATCATCGTCGCACGCGACTGCAACAATTTCATTAAAATTCATGACCGAAAGTGCCACTTTATTCTTGTCATTTTTTGGTTTTTAGTGATTTTCTCGAAATCAGCTATAACGATTTTGATAAAATTTTATTTTTGGGTTTCTTATCTTCTTCGTATGAGATGTCATGTATTTAGTTAAAACCTAATGACCGAAAGAGCCACTTTATTCTTGTCAATTTTGGTTATTCAAGATTTTCTCGAAATCGGCTTTAACGATTATTTTTAAATTTTATATTTGAGTTTCTTATCTGCTGCACATGAGATATTTAGAATTTAGTTAAAATCTAATGACCGTAAGTGCCTTTTTATTCTTGTTATGTTTTGTTTTTTCGAGATTTTCTCGAAATCGGCTGTAACGATTTTTTTAAATTTTATATTTGAGTTTCTTATCTTCTGCTTATGGGATGTCAAGAACTTATTTAAAATCTAATGACGGAAGAGCCATTTTATTCTTGTCATTTTTCGATTTTTCGAGATTTTCTCGAAATCGGCTTTAACGATTCTTTTTAGATTTTATATTTAAATTTTTTACCTTATGAGAATGAGATGCCAAGAGTTTAGTTAATATCTAATGACCGGAAGTGCCACTTTATTCTTGTTATTTTTTAGTTTTTCGAGATTTTTTCGAAATCGGCTATAACGTTTTTTTTTAATTTTTATATTTAAATTTTTTCTCTTCTTTGAATGAGAATTCAAGAATTTAGTTAATATCTAATGACCGAAAGTGCCACTTTATTCTTGTTATGTTTTGTTTTTTCGAGATTTTCTCGAAATCGGCTGTAACGATTTTTTAAATTTTATATTTGAGTTTCTTATCTTCTGCATATGAGACGTCAAGAATTTAGTTAAAATCTAATGGCCAGAAGTGACACTTTATACTTGTCATTTTTTGGTTTTTCGAGATTGTCGCGAAATCGGCCTTAACGATTTTTGTTAGATTTTGTATTTGAGTTTCTTATTTTCTGCGTTTGGGATATCAAGATTTTAGTTAGAATCAAATTACCGGAAGTGCCACTTTACTCTTGTTATTTTTTGGTTTTTGCCTCAAACGATTTTTTTTAAATTCTATATTTAAGTTTTTTATCTTCTGCAAATGAGACTTCTATAATTTAGTTAAAATCTAATAACAGGAAGTGCCACTTTATTCTGGCGATTTTGAAGTTCTTTGCGATTTTCTCGAAAACATTTTTAACATTGTCTGTGAAACTTGCTACGGTTCTTATGTCTTTGATATCCTTTTCTGTGAATTTAGAGCTTTTCTTGAAAAATCCGTTGAAGCGAGTTATCAGGGATAATCTCTCACGTTAAGCAGGGTTTCACGTGTCCAATACGTGTTCATTACAATTATCTGTTCTAAAATAAACGTAAATAATAATTTAATCAATTGTGGACACTATTTCCATATCTATATGCGTAAGAAGAAGTCGTGTGTTGTCACCAGATTTTTTTTAGAATAGTTGTGATTTTACTTTCAGGTATTTTAACGTAAAACAAAGTGTAAACAGCGATCTTTGGTAGATAATTTATTCGACGATATGTAAGTACTATGCCTGATTTGTGTCGATAAAAATTCCATATTAACGCTGTCTTTCCGTTTCTAACTTTTTGGCTAAGACAGCTAATTTTCCAGAATAAAGCTAGTGGCGCCCTTTCAACCCTGTTACTGATTTCTATGTATTACAACCTCTTTCTCAGGCGACTACCACAGTATATCTTTGTTAATTGAGGATCCGCCCCTCCCGCTCTGCTACCCGACGCGATTCTCGCTTTAAGGCTTAAATCCAATTTTACCTGTGGCAACTGCGCACTACGCACCTGCTGTTCCACATATATATTTTAAAACAAGAGATGTATCTCTTGTTATACTCATTTACAGCACGAAAAAGCGTTGCGTATTTAGAACTACAAATAATTTATTTCTAAACCAGAGATTTTATGTTATTTTTCAAAGGTTTAACTTGAAATGATTTTAGATTGAAACGCAATTTATATAAGGACGTAACAGAAAATAATTTAGAAATACGCTTCCTAAGACCACGCTTAATTAATTTAACTCAAGAATAATAATTTATTATTATAAATTTCCAAAAATTGACACAGAAAATTGATTTTTTTATTGACGTTGAAGCAACTCGATCCATGAACAATTTTACCTCAAATGAAGTACGGGCGTGTTCCTTGATTTGCACTGTTAATTCGTTTCTGAATTAAGGACCAATTTTGCTTAAGAATTCTATTGCTTTTTGTAAACCATAATAGCGATAATATTTGCAGTGAAGAATAACAATGAAAAAATCATTATTCTATTGAATAAATACCAACAAGGGTGATATACGAAACTAAACAAAATCGGTGTTTATTTTATACACATCTGTGTGCCGACACAAAACAGGTTTTTAGCTACCAGTCTCAAGCAACACTGTGTAAACGTCTTTGCTATGCTGCCTTCCCTTCATAATAAAATTTTTGCGTATCTTGGAGACTCAGTCTGCGCATAGTGAGAATTACTTTAAAATGGTATCTAATCCTACAGAGAATTTATTTTAAGAAGAAAAATGCCTGGAAGAGATGGAGGATTGGGGAAACTTGGGATTCACCTCCTATGATTGAAATCATAGGTATTCACCGCCAATTCTTTGCCTCAATAAAGCTAGGTGTAAATTTCGTTTAATGAATACTTAACAGACTGCATGTATTCAAATTAAGTCAAATAAATGACATACTCCCAATTCACACTAAAATTACCTACTAAGGCGTTACCCACAATAATAAAAAAACAAATCAAGTAAGTAGTTAATATTCTGTTGCAACGCTGAATGTCACAATTACCTCTTTAATAACCGCATTTTGTTTCAATTTTCCGGTCCCGTCATTTGTCGCTCTTTAATATTCCTATTGTAAATTAAATTGCGAATAAAATTAACATTAAATAAAATCAATTTGTTATAGGTGTACGAAGGTGGATGTAATTCTTAGTTTCAAGTCCAGTTTGCGACATTTGTATCTAGAACGCACCTTTAAAAGCATGAGTAGACTCTTAACGAAGAGTAAAAGTAGTTGAAGAATTTCAGACACATATAGGTACCAGAACTGTGCTTTTAATTATAACTTTCCCAATATCTCAAATTATTAGCCCGAGGCAGCCGTTCATTCAAATTAAACAGGTGTGTTGCAATGCCCTTCAATATGTGCATTACACCTTGTTTTATGTTCCCAATAACGGTTACAGTCTTAGATCAATGTTTAATTATATCCAAGGAATTTCTATTGCAGTAAACGCAAGGTTGGAATGTCTAAATCTAAAATCAAATAAATTTAGTGTGCTAAACTCTTAATAGTATTGAAAATGTCAATTCATTACCTAGATTCGGTTTTTTCTAGACACAATTGCAACAGATGCTAAATTTATTCGATAAACTTGACTTTAAAACTATTTCAGAAGTGGTCCTTCATGAACAGGATGGATGCTTTAGTGATTTTGTAATGTGCAGCATGGAATTTTTAACTTTTAATAACTGGAAACTATTTTTTTAAGTTTTTTGTATAATCTTCATAGTGTAATTATTTTATTGCAATAAAAAACAAAACAAAATTTCAATTTGAAGCTTTTTCAAAGTTGAAAGATCGACTATTGCTACATGTTTCATTAATTAACGCAATAAACCCACAAAATATATCATTTCCAATTATACCAAAATGTTCCAACAGCTTTGGAATACGGATATTTTACTCCTAGTATTTAGAAACAAGTTATCGAATGCTGCTAATGAACCCCATATAAGGCGAAACCGGTCTAGTACTTTGATGTTTGTTGAAAGAAACGTGCAAAACTACCCTATCTGTTGCAGATAGTTCAGCCATTTTACTTTCTATAAGAATGAATTTTATAAAAAAGTTTGACAAAGTAAGGTTAGCTGCGGTAATACTAAATTCAGAATCGTTTTCTCTATTAATTTTTATTCACATCGAAAAAATCTATTTTTCTGTTCCTTGTTAATACAGCAAGTCCAATAGAACTTACTACTTATTGGTGTAGCATGCCACTGAGCATTGATTTTTTATTTTCATGACAAATAACTCGGCCACGTCTTTACCTTGTGTTTATTATTACCATACCATTATCTTAATAAGGCAGACCTCTGTGCGTAATAACAATTTATTTAGAAAACCTTTCACAGCCGACATTGAAAATCAATCAAGATGTATCCAATTTTATTCTTGATAACAAATATACTTTTTTGTGAGAAACAAGTCAGGCTCTATTTTTTTACTTGTGTAATTGATAGCGCTATAAATCTTTTATAAAAGGATTGTTTGATTAATTCAAATTTATTTGCTATTAAACGGAATCGGTCAACTGGCAACCGTGTTTGTTGGTCGCGACTTTTTAATTGACTTACTTCGATTACTTGGTTGATCAAGCGCTATCTAATTATTTATTTGTTTATATATTTAGGGTCAACGGCCAACTAACTTCATTAGGGGTGGTTCTAGTGTACAACTCAAATAAAACATACAACGAGTACTGCTATTTGCCTTGTTACCTGGCTTGCGTATTGTTTAAAATCAAGCTTCGTTATTATTCTCGAACAAATACAAAATGTAGGTTTAAATCTATTTATCAAATTCAAGTTAAAATGTATGTTATTTACATGACAAAATAAAGCAATTAAAATAATAGAAGCAATAAAAGAAGTATGATAATGAAAGCAGTTAATTTTAAGGCTACCATGTTTTAACTTAGAAAACGAAATTATACATTTACAGTAAAAAATATTTGTAATTGTCAAATGACCAAGAGGATTTTTGAAATCTTGTTCGGTCTTCCAGGTGACGGCCATTAAGAATAACACTCGTGCATGATCCTTGATGGACCTTCTGTTGAAAAAGGTTATTCTAACACTAGGATTACATACATTTCCAACTAAAGATGCAAACTACTGGATACCTGAATTTTAAATAAAAGAATTAAGGATGAAACTCAAGCTATATACCTTTATTTAGATTTAAATCATTCAATGTCCTTAAATAATAATTGAAAGTCTTTCGAAATTTCGCGTTTCGCGCCACTCCCGAATTTTAGTTATTTTAATAATTTGCAATTTAACCTTTATATTGTAGTAGCAGATTTATTGAATTCCAATGGTTTGTTTCACAGACTGATTCTTTTGAAGTTATTTCTTGGGTTTAGAGCGGACTAATTTCCCCTGTGTTCCTTCTCTAAATTAGTTTAATGATGAGGTTGTCACCTGATCTTTGTTACTCACTGATTACACTGTAACTGCAACGTTTCATCAATGCTGGCTAAGTAGGAAAAGACGAATATTTTTGGTAATTGCAGTTTATATAACCTTTTGGCAGTTTTCTTATCCAACATGGTGGCATGAATTTTGAATTTAAATCAATGAGTTTAATTTCTTTTGTTGGTTAGTTTGATTTTCACGTTAATTTACATAAATCGTGCCTCTAACGACATCCTTAGGGATGTCGTTGGTAGAATTGTTTCCATGCAAATTCTAAATAAACTTTCCATTGAAATGGTCATACACAACTTTGGCTTTTCACATTTGTTTAGAAAATTTACCGATTTCTATCTTTGAAAACAATTTAACTTAAAGGGCAATTACTACAACTTAATTTACATTATGTGTCTAAGAATTTTTTGGTATGAATTAATATTTTTATTTTAATGTAGCATCAACAACCGTCGCCTCGCCACCGTCGCCTCGCTGCTGTCATCCCACCGCGAGGTACAACTCACGGCCGATCCGTGTTTGTAATTGTTATATCGTGCACTTTTAAATAACACATCAGCTATCATATTGTCACAATGGAGGAAGTCACTTTATAATCCAACCATTATTCAAATATAAAATCAGCTTAAGTTGAACATTTAAACTGGCATTAATAGTTTTGTCAAAAGAGTTAGGTTAGGTTATTTTATATCATGTTAATAATAGTAAAAAGTACTTAATGAACTGAAGAACTGAAGAAGATAGATCGTGGATTCCACTTTTCATCACTATAAATCAGATACAGAGTGATTTTCAAAACCACCGACAAACTTGGACCATACCTGCGGGATAGTTCTAAACCAAAGGAAAACATCTGCTGTGAAACAACACACGACTTTCTCTTACGCACATAGATATACCAATAGTGTCCACAAATGATAAGATTATTGTCTACGTTTATTTTGGAAACAATAATTG
>JAHWXV010240594.1:0-13580 GCA_024586415.1 Phrixothrix hirtus | reverse complement strand
TTATTCTATAAATATATAAATTACGTGTTATCAATTTTTAACTTGTTAATTATTTACATGTATCTAAAATTTACATAGATAAATTTAGAATATGATCATGTAAATGATAATAATTGGGAACACGTGACAAATATGGCTGGCTTCGTGCTTTTATACACGATAATAGTTAAATTAATCGTAGTATTTAACTATATTAATTAATAGACGACCTAATGTACGCTTCGCTTCAATAATTCGTAAAATAAATATAAATAATACAGAAAATCAGCTAGAATAGCAAGTTAATAATTCAAAGATGCAATAACATTAATAAAAAAAATCTCTAAATGATTAGCTGCCTCGTTACATAAAAATAATTAATTAAGGGTTTACGTATTAACATAAAAATTCTTAAATTATACTGAAACGAAGATTAGCGGACAACAGATTTAAATCTGTAACTGGAAATAAGTATTTAATCATACCAAAGCGAAAAAAGGTTAATTAAAGTTCTGAAATTTCAGTTGAATAATCAGTATCAAATTTGCAGACGACGAAGAGCTGTTATCGCTCCTTACAGGCATCAAAAGGTCAATGTCTTAACCATGAACTTGAATGTTTTGCTTACCAACATTGAACCACAGGTTATCACGTCCGTTTATCTACTTGTACTAACGAGTTAATTTTAGATTAATTATTAAATATGACGAAAACAATTCTCATAGCGTTTGGCGTCATTAACTAGCCTAATAAAAAAAAGCAATATAAATATACATGGGCATACCGGGTGTTCACATAAAGTACTAAATAAAGTGTTCGGAAGAATTAAATCATTTTAAAGTGTAACTAAATTATACTGTACAAAATTAATTATGGCTAACAATAAGGAGATTTTGTGGTCAATTTCAGGTACACGTTACATGGTTAATCATTCATTATTCTTACTTAAATTAGAAATTAAGGTACCCGTGCGCAAACCCTCCCCCTAACGCAATCGTATTTAACTAATAGCCAAAAAATCGTTGAAATAAATTATAATAATACTTTAAGTCGTTCTATAGCAATTAAATCGGACAACGTTGAAGTTACCTGTAGTATTCCACAAGGTTCCATATTAAGCCTTTTACTATTTATTATTTACATTAACGATTTGCCTTCTTATATTCCTCATCCAATTACAGCGCTGACGATACTTGTATTTGATTTAGACCTATCCTGGCAAAATCATATTTTAGTTCTAAAATCAAAACTTTGTAAAGCTATATATGCACGTATTAAATTATTAAATTAATTATTAATTTTGGCATCTTATTAAAAGTACATTACGAATATTTTGAGTGCTATCTACGATATGGAATTATGTTTTGGGGAATGTCATAACAACTAGTAAATATATTTCAAATTCAAGAAAGTGCTCTTAGAGTTATCGCTAATTTACAGGCTTTTAGAGAGGCTTCAAATGTTTCGGTATCATAACGACCATAAATTTATGTATTTATATATTTTTGAGTGAGTCTTTTATGTTTTTAATAATTTAGTAATTTAATTTGAACAAAAACATTCAAAATTATAATACTAGTGGCGTTAATATTATTCCAAATTTTAGTTAACTCGAGAACATTTAAAAAATCATTTTTACACTTTTCAATTAAATGTTATAATAAATTCCGGTTAATATTAAAACAATTGAAGATAGATATAAAATTAAAAATGATTTAAAACCGTCTTTAAAGGACAATAATGTACATTACACAATCGAAGAGTTTTTGCCTTAGCTAAGTTAATTATTTTCATTGATAATTTTAGATTATTGTTCTAATTCTTGAATGATATATTAATTAATCTAGTACTATAATTTATATTTTAATTTTTGGATAACTTTTAAACGCTATTGTTTAGTGTATTTGTGCATATTTGCGTATTTACATATACATACATATATTCATAATGCTTTAATAAACAACATCTCTATCTCTCTCTATTTATCTATTTCTCTCTCCAATATCAATTGTCAAACTTCGTTAAAAGTAATTGTCCTATATTTTGGATAATCATTGCAGAGAAGAGAACGTTTTCGTGAAAATACATTTTAACAATCAGGATCAGTTGATATCAAAAATGACGGACGATAAATTATGTACAATAATCAAATTTTAAAACTAGGAACGGAAATTTCGGAATTCAACTAAAATTAAAACTGCATACTAAAATTGAAACTATCTTTTGACTTAGACACCCAAGTTCTAAATATACACGACTGCGCGAAATAAAAGTTGCGGAATCAATTGAACCTGCGTGGTTTAACGGATTTTTAGTTCAACAAAAAGTTTAGCGAATGCGTTACTATAGAACAAATACTTAATTATTACTATTCAACATTACCTATGTTAAGCAATTAATCGCCATTATCCCTACAGCACATGCATGATACCATATATCTGAATTCATTTATTGGTTAATTGTTAATGTTACCTTTTACTTCTATATTAATTATGTGCATAAATTCCAATTTTGTCCTTTCATTTAGGTAAATACCAAACGGTTAACGATAACTATGTACCGGATGCAGCTGTATGAACTTTTAAACTAATTAAAATATGAACGGCAATAGTGCTGCTAGATGAATTTCTCTCTAGTTTCCTTCTATGGGTATGAAAACTCACGATACAGAAGGTTTGCATCATATTAAAGTTCTCACTTGAAATGAACCTCAATCATTTTTGACTTTAAAAGCGAAGTTGGTGGTGTATGCACTGTTTTAATGAATTATATACTAAGTAATCTGAATACTGTATTAGGACTTCATTTGCACTGACATAACCTGACACGACTGACCTACATTATGCAGATATTCGACACAATTAGGATTGAATCAATGTTTGTTGCATATTTCCTTTTTGTCCCGTGATATCATAAATTGTTACTGATACAACTAATATAAGCAGAGACTAAAGAGATTTAAATTATAAGATCAATTTGTTTTTGAAAAATATATTATTCATATGACTTAATGTGAATTCAAAATATTTAGCTATGCAGTATAGATGTAGATTAAAATTTATAATTACTTCCTTTTAAAAATTTTTCGGTTGAGCTTAAATATTAAATAATTTATTATTAACTTCTTATTTTGGTAAATGTCATCGCTTTATAACAATATTGTCCTATAAGTATATTGATGATTATAGAAAAACAAAAATCTCGATATACGTATTTTATTTGTAGACATAGTATTTACTTAATGATATGCCATTACAACTTAAAATGCTAAAGACGTCTTTTAATAATCTTGCTAATAATTCAGGAAATTTTTGAAGTTTAACATCGCATTTGTATTAAGAAGTGGAAAAGCTTTTATAAAAGTGTTGGCTTTGACTTGAGTTTACTTTTCATCAAAAACTCTTTCAGTATTTTTAACATTCTATAGATTTTCATTTGATGTACACAGAATCCTGAACCCCATTTTACTGTACATGCTTAGAGAATTTTATGTGAAGTACCTAGTATTTATTGTAAGCGGTTCATTAAAAATACAACTTTGGGATTACTCCTAAAAAGGATTTTATTTACAGATCTCCAAGATTCAACCACCGTGTATTATTTGTGACTTTGGGTAATAAAATGAGCAGGACGTTTGAAGACATTTGTTTACAAAACTTCTATATCGAAGTCATGTAATTTTATTATTCGGTGGAGAATTATAATATGCATACTTTATACATGAAACAGGCTTTACGTTTTGAAGAGCAAGTGAGGTTTCTTTTTCGATTTTATATACACACGTTGCTGAACATATAATCGTCTTAAAGAAATATTGATTTTAGGCTGAATTATAAAACCTGTGTATACTTACATTAGACGGCAGAAGGATATGCAGATCATTTTCGTAAACCCATTTGAGTATACGTTACTTGTATTATCCTGTAGAAAATATTTTATAAAATGTTGGTAATTTCCTAAAACGGTAAAAAATGAGTATATTCTGTAGTTTAATCAAGTCAGTTGTATTGAGACATCATAAATAATTTATAGCTTCATTTACCGAACGAAAGACAAGGTAAGGGACTCAGCGTTGATAAAATAAACCAAGCGCATTATAAAATCCACGCTTATATCACAAGGTATTTGATTATAAAATGTTGTATTCGGAGGATTTTCTAACGCTTACGAATTTATTTTCATTAAATTTTCCTAAATATTTATTTAAAGACACGTCTTCTAAAGCAATTATTTAAAGCTTTCAAATACAGACAAAATATGTGCAATTTAAAATTCTTACGCTAAAGAAAAATTTCCAATAACCATCATTCACTAATCCTTCTAATTCTGATGTAATAATAGTCATTTAAGATACTTGAACCGTTCAAGACTATTGATTTTATTCCATGTCTCATTTTGTATACATACTATGTATTCGTGGTCCTTGACACGTACATTGTAAACATCTAACCTCAATCCTAAGGGATCGAAAAATCAGATATGTTATTATCATTAAAAATAGATTCGCAATTTTTAACAAACTGTGATGTTGCCTCCAAGTTTAGAACTTAATTTAAGACATTTAATTTAATTTAATCAATTATGAAACTAGATCAATATTATTTAGTTCTTCAATTTGTTCTAGTATCATTTTTTTAAGGAATATAATGGTTTTATAAAATTTACCGTGTAGCCACGGATTTGCGTTTGGGAATTAACGGCTGAAATATTTAGTTTCATTCTTTATTAGGTAATTATGTCGAAGTCCATCACTCACAAAATAGGCTAAAAACTGAATTAAAGAAGACAATGCCTCTATCTAGTCCATATATCTTAATTGATCAAAAGATAGTATCTAAAACATGTTTCGCCCTAGTAGGGCATTTTCAATTATGACTCAATAAAGTAATACTTGTAAATATAACAATAAATTGCAATTATGGGTGAAGCATCAATTAAATTTGGTATTTTGTAATTTAGAAAGCAATTCCTTTCAATATATTATTTTAGAATTTCTTATTTACATATATCCCTGATATATGTATTAATCCAAGGCGTGTGTAATTCTTACAAATATTACATACAGATAACATTTCATAGCTATTTATAACTAAAGGTATGTTACTTTTCATATATTCTGGCCTATATTCGATTCTAAGATTTTCAGCGGATTGAAAAGCTCTTTCGCAATGTCTTAGACATTTTTAAATATATGACATCAGTGAGAAGGGTATAATTAGTAACATGCCCATTGTTTATATTTATGTTGTAAAATGTCTTTTATTTAATAAAAGTACGGTAAATTTTATGGAAAGCGAAACATTTATAATAAGAAACGTAAAATGGAAAGTTGTCGGTACTGAGATTAGGCCTTTTAAGTGTAATAATAAAATCTTCAAACCCCGACGGGCAATTTTTCCTTAATAAACTCGTATTAAATTATTCCTCAAGTGTTCGCTGTTGTAAATTTTTACTTTAGACTCTTAATAAAGAAAATTTTACATACCTCTAATACATTGGTAAATAATTTCAAGAAAAATAAAAGAAGCGATTTTAGGAATTAAACATATATTTTTAAAATAAGTTGATTAATACAACTTTAAGGAACACTGCACAATGCTTTGTTTGTTTTTGTGGCTAAGGGACCGGGATGCAGAATTTCCCTTGGCCCTCTTGGACTAGAACGGTAATATAGTCACTTCGTCATGCCTACTACAATTTTGCCGAATCTGGAGGAGTTCCACTGCCAGTAGGGACTTTTAACGTATCAAACATCAGATTGAGACGGGCCTTACGATTTGACTTCTTTATCCGAGAAGAAAGCGGTTTTAACTTTTTCTGCGCTGAAAAAGTTACCGACCTCGAACGGGTTTGAACCCGCGTCCCTTGAGTGTAGAGGCAAACATGCTAACCACTACACCAGTCGAGGCTAGCTTGCCCAATACTAGTGCACAATATGTAACACTCAGTTACTAGGATAAATTTGAGTTTTTCAATAACTTTGGTGCAACTTTGGTTGCCAACTATTCTTTTATAAACTGATATTATATTGAAAATTAAATTCCAACTAAAATACCCCAATATTTATATTCAAATCATAAGTTTATGTCAAACTTTCTTTTAATTAAACCATAGTAATTGATTTTTTTATGTATTAAAAATGAATTTTTAAAAAAGTAGTTAAGGATAGCCTAGCTGTAGGCATATTCTTAACCCGACACTTTGTCATTGATGGATGAGTTGGTCACATCGTTTGTTTTTGCTGTTGGAGTTTGATTTTAATTTTCATAATTATTCATTATGGAATCTAAGATCAATAGATTTATGGCTTAAAATTGTTTTCTTGTTATTATTATATTCACCTAATTAGAGTTGGTATGTGACCAACTCAAACGGTAAAGAATGTCTAGCGTGGAAACTTGGAGATCAAGCTGATATGCTCTTAGCTTAGGGGTTTGGTGTGTTTATTCCGGAAGGACCAAGAAGTAGCTGGAATTAAATTAGGTAAATGTATATGTTAAGATTCACATCTTAACAGGAACCAGCGTTGAGGGCCACGTAGAATCTATATTCTATGAAATGTATAATTTTTAAGCTTAACCCGACAGTAGACGCATGCTGGTGCCATAGACCGGATGTTACAATATCTATAAATAACTTTCTGGTATGTGGAATTTCCTTTATCTCCACCTTAATACCTTTCAGGCTCTAATAAAGGAAAGGTACGGCATGCTATTTAGTTACTTGTTTGCACTATAAACAAAAATAAGTACTCGTAATTATGCTTTCATAATTCGGGCGTTAGTTAGTGTAGTTATATAAGTAAATGCTCTCGCTAATTGCAAACGTAGCACTGTGTTACTAATGTGTGTATTTAGTTTTAATCACTTGTTTCTTATTACTTAGTTATTATTTTGATCTTTAAGAATTTAAAACTGTTAAGTATATTTTAGCAAATGGATGTGGGAGTTGTGCATGATTTTTACTTTTACTTACCTATATGAAATATAGAATAGAGAAAGTAATGTTTTCGTCCAAAATTTTCCTTGTCGAAATTTTAGTGGAAATGCACATTTTCGGGTTTCCGGAGACCGAAAATCACGTTTTTAGAAATTGGTCTGTCTATTTGTGTGTGTGTGTGTGTGTGTGTGCGTGTGTGGGTGCGTGCGTGCATGCGTGCGTACGTGCGAGCGCGCGTGTGTGCGAGCGTGCGTGCGTGCGTGCGTCCGTGCAAGCGTACGGGCGTGCGTGCGTGCATGCATGCGTGCGTGCGTATGTGCATGCGCGTGTGTGCGTGCGGGCTTGCGCCTGTGCGTGCGTGCGTGGGTGCGTACGTGCGTGCGTTTGTTCGTGGGTGCCTGCGTGCGTGCGTGCGATAGACAATTTATAATTATTGCAAAATAGCAAACAGCAAAAACGTCGTACTTTAAATCATAAAACGTCACAATTAAAAAGTGTATATAAAGATGTAGTGTTGTAGAAATAAACTAGTTGTAAACCTTGTAACATTCCGAAATATATTCTTTGGTCTGTAGGTTAAATAAAATAATTTATATTTTCGCAGCAGGGGTAGATTGTCCTAATGGGTAGGTTCAGAACGGTAAATTGGAGGTTGCTAGGGATCCTGGAAATTCTGAAGTTCACTCGGAGCGGATCAGGCTCGGCAATGGTAAAGGAAGAAGAGTACAAATTAAAACGACGCGGTCGGTAAACGAGTATTTCAATTTCTTATTTGAAACGAACGTTTAACTCTACCTAGCAATGGGATTGTATTTGACGGTGTTGTTTGTTTTACTTATCGCAGCGTCTTTGTCGTCGCTACCACAAAACTTTGGCACTCTGTTTATTCTTTTAGTCAGAGTTGGATTGCTATTCAACAACGCATCCAGTCTCGGCTATAAGGTCTCTGGAGTTCGGACGATACGGCATCTATAATTCCTGATTGTCAAACGACGATGGGATTCTAGGCGTCGTGTATTTTAATTTCGATCCTCGAAACACCCGATGCATATCAACATGGTTTATCTCGAAATCAAATTTCCAAGTCAAGGAAAAAACTTCCCGTACGGATAACTGAACTGTTTTCGCAGTTCCAGACTACGATGACGCTTTCAATATTAGAATTTTAGCAATTCTACGGAAAGCGATTTACGTACTTTGTAGTTGGTAAACCGTTTTCAATTTAACAAAATATAGCGTAGCCTTACAGGTAAAGCATAATATACTAATGTAGTATATGCTAGTTCAAAGATAGACCTCACGGTACGAGTCCAGCCAAATAACTTCCTTTGCATCAGAAATATTGTCCTTTCTACTGAATTATCAATTGTCGCTCTCTTTTCTTCGAACGATATTCATAAACGTGTATTATGTCTTACAATAATTGATAAAAAGGAATCGTGATTTGCTTTGTTTATTAATTGGTTTTTGGTGCAATATTGCGCAATTACAACTAATGGTTTTACATTAATTAAAATGGTCTTAGATTGTTTCTATATTGATCTCACATCTTAGAAACAATCTACATTTAATTTGAGCGGTTTATCAACGGTTTAAATCTTGCGTGTGATTGCGAAGTATTCTGTAATTCTTAAATTCTATATCTTTACAGTTTTTCTCTATATAAGCACGTTAACAATAATTTAAAATGAATACATTTAATATATGTCACTTCCGTTTGATTTAAACGCACACTTAAAGGCTTTGTAAATGTCTTATATATTAAGCTGCTGGAATTTTAATAGAAAATCGGAAGCACGCGTGATTTGTTGCAAATCAGTTTTCGCGTGCCACTTTTATTAACAGTTTCCCTGGGCAATGTTATAATCTGAGTTGTTACTTTGATCACTGGGAGCCCTTTTAAGGTCCAAAGCATGTGAAATAAGGTGGCTGAGGCTGGCCATTCCTTTGACAGGAACTAAAAATCGTCTAGACGAATTAATAAATATCCCTTGAAAGTTCATAGCCTTTTTGGATCTTAAGAGTGGCTGAGAAGCTGCCTGCTCCTTTCAAAGGTGAATTAATTCTTTACAAGGCGCAAAGTTGCGGACGCTAACCACTCTCCGTAACGGTGTATTTTTACTTGTTATACTTTTTGGATTGAAATAAGTCAAACACAGCGTAGCGTTTTGAGGGAAATTTTCTAGCTATATTGAGTTTATATATGGCCATTTAACATATTTAAATATTGAAATTTATTCCGAAAATGCCCATCTGGAACCTGAGTGAAGAACATTGCTCCCCAAAGAATTCGGCATGTATTATATTATTTTTTGGAGTTGCAAAATTTTTGGGAAGGATTAAAATTTAATGATTAACTTGGATTTTATTTGACATGATTTTCTTATTTCGGAACAAAATTTCTTCAAACCAGCTTCTTATTAAGTAAATTATTTTTCTTTCGTTTCAAGGGTTTTAAAACTAAGGTTGTTTATAACATAGCGTACCTACACATTTTGTTGCGTATTTAAATCTTTGCAGTTATTTTATCCAGTTGTAATTTAATTATTGACTTATAACTTGAAAATTCTTTACATTTAAGGAAAATTTGAATAGTCGCTCCTAAATTCTCTTAATGTTTCGATTAGGAGTATACTAGCACTTACGGGGCATTGTAATATAATTAGCTTTTCTTATAAAAAGGAAGTGGTTTTGATCCATTTGAGCATTAGTAAAATACCAACTTTATTTAGATTGATAATTATTGTAGGGTTTCATTTGATAGGTACCTAGAAGGAATGACAACTGAGGATCGATATTTCCAGACCATTCAATGCTCAACGGAATCGGTAGCTTAACTTATGCATGTTACTCCATATTAAATTCGATTATCCAATAACCTTTTTCAGCGATATCATCTTGTGATTTATAATGTTTTATACAGTTGTCAAATTATACTAATTGCAACAGAACGCTATTTTTGTTATATTCCAAGTATTCTGGGAGTTCCCTGGTAGAGAAAGCTGGAAATAACGCTTTTAAAATATATGTATAGAGTCGATTGAACCTTTGTACATTGAAACACAGATATTTAAATTCAGGGTAAAAATTTGGTCCTGTACTTAAAGGCTGTTATATGTAATAAAACAAGATTTTGGACGTTTTGGTATAGTAAGTAGCTTGTATGGCCTTACAGTTGTAGGATGTAAAGAAAATGCCCCCCTGTATGTATCATCTACTTGTTTAATAAACTTTATGGGTTACAACTATCAAATTATATAACCGTTATGTATACCGGATGATGACTGACTCGGGTGTACATAGGGAATTAAATGTTGAGTTTTACTTGTTCATATATTACTTTCCCAGTTTAGTTTCAAGAAAGTTTGTAAATACAAAAAATGCTTAAAATTAAAAGCTGTGATAAATTAATTTTAATTGATTAGTATTCAGGAATAATTCAATTTTATTATTAATTTGAAATAAAACGAAATTTGGTATTTAAGTACAATAATTTGAAAGTTTATTACAAATACCGCGAGATCTCCTGGCTTTGGTGGTTATAATTCGACTTGACAAACAGAATCTCTCAGGTTCAGTTCCCACTCGGGCGATTCTTTTTTAAATTATGTTAAAATTTTTTTTAAATTTTAAATTGTTTATTCTAAACACTATTATTCTACTCATAGTATTTGCTTAGTTTTTGTCATACAAATTTTTTTTTAAAAGAATTACTAATTCTGGATAATTATTATCGTAAATAAATCGATTGACTCATGAAAAACAAAAGTTTCAATTTTACGCCAAATTCAGTAATTTTACGAAGGTTAATGTTAATATTTATTCTTTAAAAATTTAAATGGTAAACAAATTTAGTATAAGCGAGAAGATCCATATTATAAAATGGTACTGTTCTGAAAATTCTATTAATCGAGTGCGGGATTTGTTTACTGTAGAATATCCTCACTGGGCAATACCTACTTTAACAACAATTAAAAAGACGATTGAATGATTCATTTTAATGGGAAGTGTTTTTAAACAATGAGAAAAGTGTGAGATAAATAACGGGTGACTATGTATGGTTGTCCGTGCCACTTTTTGGATATTGTGTATCCAGCTTTAGTATAGGTGGTTTGCCATATACCAGTATGTCTTTCTAGTTTATCATATCTGTCATTTGAATTTGTCAATTTTTGGTTTTCAAACACTTTCTATTTTTACGCCATTCTTCTCAATTCACTCAATTATTAAATAAAAACCAGTTGTTTTCACAACTATTATATTCACATTCATTTTTATTTGGTGAGTTTTGTCGATACAATTATTACAACTTAATTTGATGTTATTAATTTAAGGTTATATAATGCCGTTTTCGGAGGAGCATAATAAATTTATTGTGGAAGCTTACTTTTGCAGTGGAGAGTGTGGACCTAATGGTGAATGGAAAATTCAATTATTTCTTATAGACAGTAATTTTGCCAAAACCTTGAATATTTGGAATTTAATGAAGATTCATTTACAAGACCTGTAAACCGCCTTATTACACGATTCAGAGACATGAAGTGTTTGCAAAAGGCATTCAACTGGACGGCCTACTGTTTTAACAAATGGAGTATTAGAAGATGTGCAACAACGTTTGGAAGTCAGGTCTAATAAATATTTACGCAAATTATCAGCTCAAACAGGTTTGTTGATATAGGAATATGCATTTATAAACAATTACACTTTTTGTTAATAGGTTCATCCTACAGTAGTTGCCTCAATGCCACAAAAAAGCTCGATATGCATCCATATAAAATTTCTGCAAGACATGAATTGCTAGCCCCTGATTTCGAGAAACGCGTACAGTTCTGCAGATGGTTCACTAATAATCTTAAGGATGATGATGTTTTAAATATCAGCTTTTTCTCAGACGAAGCTTCGTTTCATCTTAGGGGTTACGTTAATTTCCAGAATTATCGTCATTGGTCAACAAAAAACCCGCATTGATTCATAGAAACAACTTAACATCCTATTAAAACTGTGCGTTAGATTACAATTTCAAGAAGACGCATAGTTGGTCTTATCTTTTTCAATGAAAATCTTAATTCCGAGTGATATAAAACTAGTCTGTTGGAACCTTTTATTGAACAAATCGACGATGACGAGTTACAGCATGGTATTTCCAACAGGATGGAGCTACGTGTCACACGCAAATCAAACTGTACATTACTTGGAAAGATATTTAGGAAACCGTTTAATTAGTAGAAATTTACGGGCACCCCGGTCACCTTTCAATTTTTATGTGTTTGGTTATTTAAGAAATACAGTATTTCAAAGTAGGTTGCATATATTACATGAATTAGGAGATGCAATTATTCAGCAGAAACCTTAATAAACATTTTTAATGACCTAAAAAATCGAATAAATTTGTGTATTCAAGTGAATGGACATCATTTTGAACATCTATTGTAATTACGGATTGTGTGCTAGTGTAATCTTAATAAAGTAAACTACATATTTAGTTGTTTTTAGCGTAGTACACATAACTGTACATTTAATAATAAACTGTACTCTATAACATTTTAAGGAAAAATAAGAAAATTATATCATTTTTAGTATCTTTTAGAAAGCTATTTTGTACTAGGTTAATCTAAATGTTACCTACAGTTAATGTGTATGTAAAGAAAATAAATAAAATCATTAAAATCTATTATTACTAAAAGGTAAATTATCCTTAACTGTTGTTAATTAGTATTTCATTTAACGGTGTTGCATATGTTAGCAACATTACGTTAATCTAAATACAAGTACTGACAACAATGTACATAATTATTATATATAAAATTAATATGAGACGGCTGCATTAATTATATAAAAATATTGTAATTGTCATTGAGTTGAAAATAAAGTTTGTAATGGCATATTATTTTTAATTAATAACTAAAATACAACACAAGAGTAACATGGCGAAGTGTAAGTAGGATTATCCCAGAAATAAATATAAAATATGGAAGGTTTCAAGACACCCACAAGTTTAATAGTGACAGGATCAAATTTGGGTATAAATTGGAAAACATTTAAACAAAGTTTTGAAATTTTTATGGTAGCAACGGATAAAAATGATAAGGACTCAGAAACTAAGGTTGCAATTTTTTTAAACCTAATTGATGAAGAAGCGCTAGAATTATTTAACACAATCATGCGTGATCGCATTGTACTAGCAGTTGACAACACAAGTTTACAAGAACGACCCTAAGAATAGAAAATTTGGATTTATAAAAAACAATCGAAATTTGTCGTGCAGATGAAATGTTAAGGTCACAAGTGAAAAGTTTTCAGGAAAAAAATATAGAAAGCGTGAAGAAAATAGAAAAAGGTAAGAATACACATGACCAATTTAAATGTCGTAGATGCCAAAAGGTTCTTGAAATTCGTGAATGCCCAGCATATGGACAAACCTGTTTACGTTGCGGAAAACTAAATCATTTTGCAGTAGCTTGTAAAGTGAAAATTCCACCTACACAGAATAGCAAAACTGAGAGAAGAAGGCACCATACAACAAGAAAAGTAAAAGAAGTACAAATAAATGATGTAATTGAGTAATTGGTAACAATTAGTTCATTAGATATTAAGTATGTTCATAATTTAACTAATTGGATTGAAAATATTAAAATTGAGGGTGTTAGCATAAAATTTAAATT
>JAHWXV010240565.1:0-19206 GCA_024586415.1 Phrixothrix hirtus | reverse complement strand
TGTCTAGCCAAACATTAATATGTATATTTATCTGTATTCCTTTATTCTGTAATTGGGCTTGTACCTGTTGAATAAAGTACTATTATTATTATTATTATTACGGATTGGTGAGTTAAATTAAAAATAATTTACTACGTAGCAAGTTGTAAATATTGACATAGCGTTGCATGTTGCTAAATATATCGAATATCGCCGAGCGTTACAAAATTTACATCTGTTTTCTTGGATTAGATCGAATCACTGCAACTAAGATCTCCTGTTGATTTAATCTCTACGCTATAAGTTTAATCACAAATCCTTTAAATGATTTTATATTTTTCAGTACTATCACTGTAGCAACAACCCAAGTGTCAACTGCCAAATAGAAATAGGACGTACCTTTAATTATTGTCAAAATTAGGATCATGTTCCAAATTGGTTTCTAACCTTTTCTTTAAAATTGCTTTTCGGCTTAACTTAAGTTTATTAAATAAAAAATTATGCAACCAAACCACTTTGCTACCGTTGCTCGTCATTACAGAATTATTTAAAATTTTTAGTCTGTCCTCAGATATAATTTACCGCAAAAAATCCACTTCTTGTAAGAGGACTATTTGCTAGTGAATTATTTCACTAATTTATTTTAACTTTTCAGCTTGCTAATCTAGATTCACTAGCCATCTCGTGATGTTGGTACTACTGGCATTGAACTAATCGCAGACTCCACCTGTACCAACTGAAGTCCAACCGCAATTGTATATCTTGGCAATAATTAAATTCAATTATTTAAAGTACTGATATTTAAAATGGCATATTAACTTAAATTCGGTGATACTCCTTATTAAGTTTGATTAAATCATTTAATTGTTTGACTTCTTTTATTATCTAGTAATATAAAGCTTTTTAAACAATTTAGAAATTAACAACTGTTAAGAATAGTCAATTTATCAGATGTACCGCTTATCTACTCATTATTTAGTTTCCATCTATTAAATACTTGAACTCTTAGCACACATCTGAGAAGATGGCTAGCAACACCTTCGGCCACTCCTTGAGCCATAAATTCCATGAGCTACCGGAGTTTGTAACCTTTCAAGGGTTAAATTCCTTCTTTAGTCAAATGGGTTGCAGTTTATACTAGGAATTCCGCCTAGACAGCATCTATTGACGCCCGGACATCTTACCTATTGCAGGACTATTTAGTTATGCGCAAGGCTCTGCTATAAATGCCCGTTTTTCGGTTTGCAACACGTTACAATCCCCATACCATTCGTGACGCTTTACGACTTTGTATAATTGTTTTTCATTGACGTCTGCTTGTCTTTGATTATAGTCTCCCTTTATGGGTTACGTTCTCCTTTTGGCGTGGTTTCCCATCTCTTTTCTTTCTTGAATCGGTTTTCTACAGAAATCTCTATATGGTTGGATAAATAAAGTACAAGTTATTGAACACACTGTTTATATACTTCGAACACCATTTACTTTTAATTTAACGGATATCTTAGTACATTTACACTCATGAATCTTCATATTCAATACTCTTTATTCAAATGCATAAAATATAACTCACTGTTAAATTTAATAGATCCGTGGTGAAGTATTTCAAATTGCGAGAATTTCGCTAAAGATTATTAAAGTAGTCAATCTGCATAAGGATGTAGCTAATTGAACATTAGTAATATAATTTATGTGGCTATACTGAAATTCCTCTTGCTATGTACTGTTATGCTATACCGGCAAATACCTAGGACAATATATTGCCTCACCCTTGCAAAGATTGCCGTTTTCGAGTTAGTTAATCTCGTGTTTTGAAACAAATTGGACGCTATTACATTAAGAATCGTGCGACACCTTCAGTTACCCACGTGCTCAGGTTAATTAATTAATTTCAGGTGTACATAGTACACCCCGTTTTATTTCGTTTATATAGAAACTCTCTAAGTAGTATCAATTCAATGTAAACCCACTTAGGGCATTCGCATCTGCGGTCGTTGCACAGCTGCTGAAGATCTACACCGTACCTTATCATAGTTTCGTTCGTACAATCTTAATAACGTGTCCTTGGGTAAACAAGAACAGCTTGTTTACTCTTGGAGTACCTTCCCGAAAGGCTATTGAGACCGTAATCAGGTCCCGCGTGTTTAGATGGTATTCTAAGGAAAAATCATATTGATCACTCGATTTAACAGAACTTTTAACGTTAATCTTGTCAATATTCGAAACATATTTAGAAATTGCAATGTACACCGGTGGACAAAAGTAATGTCACAAAGTGAAAGTTAGCGCTGGTTGCCACTACTGCTCGCATTATTCATATAGCGATATACATTTGGTTTACTAAATACCTAAGTTTGCCTAGGGGTTTGAATTCTTCAAATCGTTATAGTATTTTAAGTAATTTTGAACTTATTCAAGCTGCGTACCCTAGATTGTATTTAAAGAGGAGGCATTTTTTTTAAATAAAATAAAATATGAAGTGCGTAAGTTTGCTTTCACTTAGTATTTCAGAATTTTATAAAGCCCATTTCAATTGAAAAATTTAATTAAATTTGTAATAGTTATACAAGTACAGGGTCATCGTGAAAGAGTATAGACTGCTGGATAGGCAACCAAATTTACAAATTGGCGGTACTGAAATTAAAAATTAAATAATACTAAAGTTACCAAATAATTATTTTACTATAGGCGTTACATATTAATCACATTTATAATTGATAATTAAAATGATATATTAGAATTTCAATTTACTTATTGATTGTTAAAAATGTTAAACATATGTAAAATATAGATAAACGCCTGTGGTTGATATTCTGTTTTGTTGGTTAGGAAGAAACACATCAGCAATGAATTCCTTAGATTTTTTAAAATTTTTACCGCCTTAGACACACTCCTTTTAGATCACATGATATATTTATTAGATATTGCTTGTTGTACTATGAAGATGCACATTTTGTTGATTTAATTTATAATTGCAAAGTTTTAATTGTAAAATTTATGTTGGTAACCTGTATAAACAATAATTGTTCAGAAACCATGTAAGCAGTAGCGTGGATTAAATCCGAGTGCACACCAAGATAGATACAGCATGGGTAGCATTATGATTAGAGTCAAACAAGAATAGTTTTTAACTAAAATTTATTAATAAAGGTCAATATTTGGAATGCAAAATGCAATTATTCTTCAGAACGAACTGAAAAAACAATGTGCAAAATATAAGGGTATACGGTAAAACTTAAGCGACTTACATATAAGTTTTTAAAGAAGGGTAGATAAACAGACGAAGGCGCATACATAATAAACGAAAGTAGTAACAACAATGACTTCAAAATAAACATTCGATAAAATAATCAAGAAATACATTACTAACAAAAATATTAACTAACACTTTGCAATAAGCAAATATCAAAAGTCAATAAAGCAGGTCACAATTAAAAAAGGGGAGGCCCAAATGGCAAGAAATCAGAAAAGGTGTATTTGCACAGTAGTAGAGTAATAACTCACTCCATTCTTGTCTTTGTCTTGCGTCGGTCTCGTTAAAATTGTTTTTAATTATTTACACTTCTAATTTTCAAAATATTCTCATCATCTTATGATAATAATTGCAACTGCATAATACCCCTACTTATTCTTTATTTTTCTGGGCGGTTTATAGTCCTTAAAGGAACCTACATAGTTGAATGTGCAAGCAACGAGGAGCGTAAATGTTTAACGGGAATTTATTTTAAATTTTATAGATTTGCACAAATTCCAAAGTTGTTTTTTTGAAAATCTTCTTAAATTAAATTGAGGTACTTGTAACGTGGTCTACATAGGACAAAAAGGAAGGAATTTTAGAATACGCCTTACTGAACTTAAAGGAAACATCTCCAACAATAATGTCCAAAACTTGGCATTTGCCCAACATATTGTATCAACTAAAAAGCCATTTTTTAAACCTCCTACAATTTTATGAAATTTATAGACACAAAAACTCCAAAAATTATAAGTGTGCAATGAAATTACAGATTTTTATTCTGAATTCAATTCATTTCTTCAAAGATTACACCTCTTGAACTAACTTAATCCCTTCTGAGTTTTACGATACTTCTTAAATTTGAATTTTTCCTCTTCATTCTCCTTTATATTTATATTTATTTAACCTTTCCAATTTATTAATCAATTCCAAATTTGTTATTTTGTTCCACTTTCATTTAATTTAAACTTTCACAAACAAAGTAGTTTTATTAAATTAAAAAAATTTAATCTATTAATTTTAATGTTCTAATTGTTTTATTTTAATTAATATTTTAGACTAGCTTTTTCTAATTATTGATTATGACATTTATATATTTGTCATAAAAATAAAATGTGTGTTTTTTAAATTATTTAATATCATTATAGATATACTAGAATGTATTTTTATATTTCCTTGTGAACATTTAAATGTGATAAAAGCTTTATACTACATTAATACGTATTGACGACCAACATTTATACACTCTTGTATATTACATAGCCTTTTATATTTTTATATTTTAATTAATTTGTTAATTATTATTATTTTAACAATATATCAATACTGTTCTGTCCTATTTCTACAATTAGCTGCCAAGAATTTAAAAAATGTGATTATTGTACAGTTATATTTATTTTATTCCTTTTTTCAGCAATTTCATATATCTACTGAATTATATGTCGTGGATATTTTATCAAATAAAATAAATTTCAGTGGACGAGATTGTTTGATTTTTAAACTATTACTATAATTAAAATATAATTTTCGTCAAAATACTAACTTATATATCTAAGTTTGATCATTGAAAATAAATTACTAACAGCTTATTAATATTTAAATAATGAACTATGAGAAGAGGAATCCTATTAATTCGGCCGAAGGCTGACATCTTTTGTGTTTTTTGTGGATCTTTGGGCAAAGTTTTAATTATTTATTTTTTAGATGTCAGTATTGGAGTCCCTAAATTTTGGGAGGGTGCTGGTATCGAAGCAAGCATTGAGACAAGTATAAGTGGAGCTTAGTCGTATCTATTAAGTATTTTACTTGCGAATATGTAGGTAAGTTCCAGATATTTTATTTAATATCTGCGTCGTTATCTTCAAGGTTGTTATGACCTGTTGACCTTGTCCTTGCTCGAACATCTATTCAGCACCTTCTATGGTTATGATTAATATTGATAAGACGCTGTCTTAATTGTTTTTGGTGGCTCGAATCTTTAAGATACAATTTATCAAAGTGTATGTAGTTATAAATTGTTCTTGCTCGTACATCCATTCAGCAACTACATTGTTGTTTTGAATTATATTTTATGATATTATTGATAAGACATTGTCTTAACTATTTTTGGTGACTGAATTGGTAAGGTACATTTAAATTAATTTGTTGATAAAGTTATCTTCGATTTTTGAACACTAAACGTGGTCACAAATTATTAATTATATTTTCTTTATTAACAACTCTACTTGTTGCATGTTTACCGAGCAATTGTAGCAGGGATACTTCTTTTAGTTTCCAAATTGTGGGAGGGAAATTTCCAAATTGGTTGATTAATTTATTAATTTTAACTTTCGGCTTAGAAATTTTTAAAAGCCTTTAATTAATATTATTGGCTGTTATAATTTACTAATATATTATTGTCTTGTTGAATTATTGTTATATAATTAAAATCTTAAATTCATAATTCGTTCGTCTTTATAGACTTCACATGCTACGCCGTTTATCTTGAAATGGATTGAATGATTAGATCAGGGAACCTTCAGTTAATACTCCGCGAAAATTGATGTTTGTCTCATCCTAGTTTATACCAAATACTTATTTCTATTATTTTATAGCAGGCTTCGAAGCCTGCTGTAACGACATTTATCATCTACATTCAATTAGTGAACCAGATCTAATTAGTACTGTCTCTCAAGGACAATCCATCTGGAGCCTTGGTGGTTGCTGCTGGATAACCCTCAGTTTATTCATATCTTAAATTTTTATATAAAGTCTAAATCTGTATTTCGCTTTGCAACGTGCACCTGAAATTAAGTACAAAATACCTTTACTGTTCTAATTATAATTGTTTGTTTCATATTAAAACTTATTTTGTTTCTTAAGATTCAGTTACACAATAATGTAATTTATGTTTGCTAACGATTAATGTAACATTTCATGATATCGCCCTGTATGTACCTATATTTCATTTCATTAGGTCAGTTAATGACGCAAAACGCCCTGAATTATGTTTTCGTTATTATTTGTAATTAATAGAGAATTAATTCATTTCTTCGTTTATAAACATAAATAAACAGCTGATAACCTAGTACTTCACACATGCAAACAAACGGAAAAAGTTCAAGAACAAGTCATTACCTGGATAACCTCGTTTGTATGCCGGAGATAGATTATGGTTATTGCATTTTAGCATACATGCACTATGAACTAAATGGAAATTTCGAATTAATAATTGGCGATGTCCCGCTTAACGTTAATTAAATACATATTTTTAAGAATAGTTTCAAATTCGCTATCCGTACATATTAATTAATCTATGTTTTATGTTCAGATAAGTTCGTAATTAGTTTTATTTATTTTGTAAGGCAGTTAATTATTTAAAGATATCCTGGGTAATTATTAGCGTACCTTTACGTACTTAATGTGGCAAATTAACCGTTCTATTGCGCTGTTTATATTTATTTTTTGATTTACGAGACAAAGTGTACATAAAGTCGAAATATGCTTGTGTTGAAAAACAATATAAATACATGATAGAAATTCGAATTTTTGACAGCGTTTTTTTCTCTTCGAACGAAAAAGGTTACGAACAAGACTTTTGAGAAATGCTCCTTAAGCGAAAAACCCGTATTTACTTGCAAAATATCCGACTGAGACGTAATGTTTAATTTATGCATTGAATTAATTATTACAAGACCGTTTAGTATTCGTTATTCTATAAGGCGTTAATGGAAAACGTATATTAAAACAGGATTCTAGCTAGTAAATTTATTTAATAGGATTAAATTAATTAATTAAATTCAAAATTAAAAATTTGTTTCACGAGAAATTGGCATGATTTAATCATTTGTAATCAGCTGATATAGCACGTATTTATATGACATTCAGTTTTCAGTCAAATATACGGAATAAAATTATGTTTGTTTATTAACGTTATCCTTTCATGAATAAACACTCGTCGACGTTGAAAAATGCGTCAGGCCAAAACAACATTACGATTTAAAATAGCGTTACTATTTTAGTCAGTATACCGTTCGATATTTTCCTTTTAGGTGTCGAATCCCAAACTCACATTATTAATCCTAAGAAACGTTAATATCCGAAAAACTAGCACTGTCACCTTCAACACAAATTAACATAATGGTATTAAAAGGTAAAGCCGTTACCGCGTAGGTGCGTGCAAAATCAGTCATCTTTAATGAACAATCAACTATGTCACTGTCATTGATTTTTGTTCAAATCGAAATTAATGCGTTCATACGATCTCTGTCGTGATTTAAAATAAAGGGTTAAAGTACGCATTTGTTTTCGTAAAGGTTTTTAACCAAACTAAAATAATTTTGGGAATACTCATTATACACATTAGATTAGTTCAAAGAATCTTTTACTTTAGTCGTTAAAGTAAATAGACATATTATACCGTGCTCTGTGTTGAATTCTAATCCGAATTGATAATTATTATTTCGATTAAACTAATTGTAAGTCAATCTGTAAAGTGTGTACCTTGCTGTTGAGCAAAAAATCTAATGCGTTACAGTGTAGTGGACCTTCTGCTCTTTTTTTTCATGCTAAATGTTGTAAAATTTATAATGTTCACTTAAAAATGTACAAGCAAGCTGGGAGCTACTGATTGTGCATTGAATGTAGGAAAGATATGGCAAATAATTTGGTTTTCGTTACTGAAGATATAGTGGATGATTTTCCCATTAAAGATACTCTTATTATTCCAAAATTGTTAAGCGATATGAAATTGAATTTTTTAAAAGCGATAGACGATAAATTTGAAAATATATTACAATATATAAAGTTTTGTTATAATAAAGTCATTGATTTTAAAATGAATTAAAAAGTTTTAAGAGCAGTTTACAATCTGCCGATAAGGCTTTAGCTGAAACCGTACGATTAGATACAAAGCTATTGTAGTTGAATAAAAATTAAATAATTTAGAACAATATAGTAAATTATCTAATTTAGAGATACAAAATTTTCGGAAAGACAAGGTGAAAACCTTTTTAAATTGATTGATTCCTTTGCGGAAAAGATTTAGTATCCTATAAATGCAAATTCGATAGATACTATTCATCGCGTATCTAACTTTAATCACACATCAGGAAAAGCAAGAAATATTATTGTTAAATTTACATCAAGAATGTACAAAGATGGCTTTTTAGCTGCTTTTAAATCCACAAATAGTATGACTACTAATTTAGGCTATGATTCACAAAATAAAATTTACGTTAATGAACATCTCACACCGAAATCAAAATATTATATTCAAAAACTCGCGCAGTTCCTAGAAAGAAAAATTACCGCTACATCTGGTTAAAAAATTGTAAAATTTTCGCTAGAAAATCAGATACTTCTCCCATTGTCTATGTTGATTGTGAAAATGATTTAAATAAGCTGATGTAGATGTTATGGAAATTTATAATTCAGTAAGTAATTAATTTTTTTAATGCAAATGTCTCTTTTAATATATTACCAAGTTGTTAGAGGTACTAGGACAAAAACTCTCGACACGTATCTTAGTTCCCTATCTGGTGATTATGATGTCATTTGTTTCTCGGAAAGCTTCTTGAAAAATTATATATTAAGTTTGGAAGTCTTTTGCGATGAGTATCAAATATTTAGATGCGATCGTTCTAGTCCTACATGAATTAAGAAGGACGGTGGTGGTGTGTTAATAGGTGTAAAAAAATGTTTTAATTCATCATTATTAAGTGATTGGTGCATTAATGGTTTTCAAAATTTTTGGCTACAGTTAACATTTTCTAGTAATAAGCAGAAAACTCAGATTTATATATGTTGTGTTTATTTACCTGCAGGGATTGATCACAATAGATCAGTATTACGATTTATTGATAAACTAAGAACTATAATAACAACAAAAATAAATAATAACTTATTGTTAGTTTGTGGGGACTTCAATTTATGAAGTTTAAATTGGGTAATTATTAATAATTTTGATTATTTGTCACCAACGATTACTTATGATAAATTATCAATTAATTTTACTGATTTTATAGCTGAAGTAAGACTCATGCAATTTAATTCTATTAAAAATTTCAATTGGGTAATTATTAATAATTTTGATAATTTGTCACCGACGATTAACTGGAAAGCCAAATTTGATACATTAGACACAGAATTAGCTGTAAGTAAGTTTTATATCAGGCTAAATTCGGTAATTAGTGAAAATACCCCATTAAAAAAACTTAGGTTAAAAAATATACCCAGCATGGTTTTCTATACAATTAATCGAACTATTTAAGCAAAAAGGCAGAGCTCATAAGTAGTATAAGAAATATAAATGTCCCTTCGATTACGTTCTTTTCAGTTCAATAAGGAAAAAGGTCAATGTTCATATCAAAAAGTGTTACAGTAACTTCATCAACAACACTGCAACTAATATTAATGAAAATATTAATAAGTTTTGGACATTTACGAAAAACAGGAGGACCGCAAATGGCATTCCTTTAATTACGAATTTTAATGACAAAAGAGCTTCCGAAGGAATTGAGATCTGTGAATTGTTTTCGAAATACTTCAATTCAGTCTATAGTAGCAATCCTAGCTGTATTAATGTTTATCTTGCATCTTCTTCTAGCAAGGATTTATTATTCAGTCAATTAGGAGTTTGCACAGTATCTAGGAACGAAGTTTTAGATGCTCTATTAAAATTAGATTCAAAGAAAGGAGGAGGTATTGATAATATTCCATCTAAATTAGCCAAAAGTTGTGCTGAAGCGCTATCGATCCCTCTTAGCATTATTTTTAATAAATCTTTAAGTGAAGGTGTTTGCCCAAGTTTATGGAACCAAATCATTATTACTCCCATTTTTAAACCTGGAAATAAAAATGATGTAAAGAACTACCGACCAATTTCAAAACTCTGTATCTTCAACAAAGTCTTTGAAAACTTGCTTCAGAAAATAATTTATACGACATTTAAAGTTATCTTGCTAGATTAACAGGATGGTTTCGTTTCAAAAAGATCGGTAATTTCTAATCTTATGCCCTATATTGATTATATTATGGGTAATAGAGCCGAGGTGCATATCGTGTATACTGATTTCAGTAAAGCTTTTGATACGATAGGCCACCGTTTGCTAATTTTGAAATTAGAAGCAGACACGGAGTTCTCCTCAGATGGACAATATCCTACCTAAATAATAGATCGCAATGTGTCGCTGTTAATTGACATACTTCAGCTAGTTCCAATATAACTTCTGGAGTCCCGCAAAAGTCTCGCTTAGGTTCTTTATTATTTGTTCCTTTTATTAACGATATTTCTAAATGTTTTAAATTTGCCAAATTTGCTCTTTATGCGGATGATTTAAAAATTTACTCTAAAATTAATAATAGAAATGACTGTTATAGGCTACAAATTGATATTGATAGCCTTGCGGAATACTGTGGAAAAAATAATTTATATCTCAATATAAATAAGTGTTGTTTTATTAATTTACAAGAAATCGATCAAGGATTGATTTCAATTATACCATATGTAAAGCGGCTCTAAATCAAACCACGCATATCAAAGACGTGGGAATTAGATTAGACAGTAAATTATTATTCGATGCTAATATTAGCAATATTACTCAGAAAGCATATAGAATGTTAGGGATTATTATTAGAACTTGCAAAGATTTTAGAAAAAATTGAGCACATTTTTACTTATATGAAATATAATATTGAGAAAGTCATGTTTTCGGTCAAAATTTTCGATGACCAGTTTTTAGCGGAAATATACATTTTTACAAAATTACCTAATTAATATACAACCTTTATGTACTCTTGTATTTAAGCCAACCAATAAGGTTTAGGCGAAAACGTTTGGCTCTAGTAACTTAAAATAATTGTAAATAAAATCATTAACTAAACTCGTGGGGAAGAATCCATTCTTATTATATTTGCTAAAAATCATATAAAAGTGACATTTTATATTTAAGTCTTTTATTATCAACATATGAGACGGTAAGAATTTAGTTAAAATTGAATGACCGGAAGTGCCACTTTATTCTTGGAATTTTTAAGTTTTCTGCGTTTTTCTCAAAAACAGTTACAACATTTTTTAAAACTTTCTACGGTTATTATGTTTTCAATTCCTTTTTACGTGAAATTAACGGTTTTTCTGAAAAAAATACGTTGAAGCAAGTTATTGGATGAAATTTTCGGATTTAAACAGCCTTTCGCGTGTCCAGTAACTTGGATGGCCGACCGTTATAATTACGTTTCCAAAATAAACGTAAATAATAATTTAATCATTTGTGAACACTATTTGCATATCTATGTGCGTAAGAAAAAGTCGTGTTTTGTCTTACACCAGATTTTTAACTATGTACTCAGAGCTTGTCAGAAGCATATTAGAATATGAAGTACTCTTGTGGAACCCTCAGTACTGTATTTACATCAATAGAATCGAACGTATTCAAAAAAGATTTATTAAATACGTTAAAAAAAGTTTCTAGTTGTTCTCTAAAGTTGAATACCCTTATTTCTCGTGGAAAGTTAAATGATGTAATTGCTCTCTATAAAATATTTAATAATTTTTTCGATTGTCCAGAAATATTATCAAGATTCAGTATCAGGATTCCAAAGAGGGTAACTAGAAATAATATAATATTTAATATTGCACTTTTAATTACTAATAATGCTCATTATTCACCGGTATGTCGCTTATCACATACTTACAATATGCTTTGCGAGCAACATGTTAACTGACTGGACTTTTTACAAATGTCCCCACAAACCTTTAAAGAAAAATCTCGAAATTATTATTAACACCTTCATAATTATATACCCTTAGAATTTTAATTAATTAGTTTAATGATTTTTTTATGCATGCTTTTAACTTTATTGTTTTTTTATTATGGTCACAGCTTGGAATTTCATTTATGTTTATCAGCGACCCTTTATCTTATTATTTATTTATTTCTTTTTTTCGATATTGTATTGCTTGTATCAACTAAACTATACATATCATTATATAATGAATAGAGTGGTAATTTTTAATTGGGTATTAGCCATTTGCTGATTCATATTAATTACCCAAATTAAAATAAAATAAAAATAAGTAAAAATAATATTAATGAATGTCAATATGTGTAAATTTAATATTTGTACAGAATTTATAACATGAATTTTAAAATATGCATACAATTGGATAAAAATAAACTTCAATTAAAACTGAATCTCCATTAATTATTTAACAAAACTTAAAAATAAAGTTTTTACGAGGTAATAATTAAACTTATATGAATACAAGATTTACATTTCATTACTAATTACATAGTAAGGTGTTTATCTAAAATACTCTGAATAGAATTAATGTCTGAAAAGCAAATGCAATAATTTTTCACAATTAAAATACATTTCTGAAAGTATTCATGATGAAAACTGTACTGTAGTTTATGAGCAAGTAAAAATATATAACCTAAGTCGCAAATAAAAGTGCATATCTTAAATGCAACCCATTCCTTTACAATACCCCTTTACAGTGTATTACCACATCCTCTTTTATTTAATGTTATGTTGGTTTTAGATTAATATAACTTTTATTGAATTTATACAACCGAAACTGTATAACTTGACGTAAGAAGCATCGAAGGAGCCTTTCTACTATCTATAATCTACAAACCCGGATCCATACTTCGACCTAAAGCAAACCTGTGGCATTGTACGCAGACTTTGTATGTCAAAGAGCAGGTTTGAATGTACTAAAGTTCTCTGCTACAGCTTCTGGTGATTATTAAATTGTTATTTGTTTATTTTGATGTTACTATTTCTGATACAACAACAATTAGCTTAGCCTTAATTCCTTTAAAAGCAACCAGCTATTAAATTCGAGCAAGCATATTACTCTGTTAATTACTTACCAATAAGTATATAAGATCTAAAGCGCCCATACACCGTAACCTGCTGCTAGACTTTATATCTACGTACTTGCCGCTACTTGAGGATATCTGAGCTTCCAGAGAGCCTTCTACTTCTAGTGACTTCTACTATACTTTTAAAACATTTACATATGACTTTAATCAACATACATCGATATATTAGAAATTGAATTACATTTTCATTTTAGCTTATAAATTAACGTCCTACATCATTTAAGAGTACAGCGGTAGGTGCAGTTCAAGGGTGTAACTGATTTTGCCTCAAAACCCATAAGTTTCTCTCTCTCGGATTTCGAACTAAAGCCGCCTTCCCTTATTTCAGTACTATAAATCAAGACAAATAGTTGGAGTGTCGCCCCTTGACTTCGACTTATTTCACAATGTGGCGTTTCGGAACTTATCTAACGCTACTTTATAGTTTTACATGAACATTCCCATCTCCCTGATAATCGTGTAACGCTGCAAGTTCGCAAAATTAACATCTAAATGCCCTTTTAAGGGGGCAACTGCAGTCCATCCCGTCACAAATTTTATCGTACATATCAATATGTATCTACTGTTCATAAGGAGAGCCAGGTATTTTAGACTCGTCCTGTATATTTATATGCCATACAGCGCTACAGAATTGAAAGTTATAAGACTTGGGCTCTAATTCATGAATTGACGCTGTAGAAAAAAATATGAGCAATAGTGAACTTTAAGTACGCTCTCCTTGTATATTAGTTGTTCTTAATCATTCATGGTTTTGATGTAATGAAGAAATCAATGTCAAATAGTTGGACTTCCTAGGTAATTTAGAATAGTACGGTGATACATTTTCGTAATTTGTAATTCAAATTAATTTAGATCCAACATTAGGAAGATGAAATAATTTAATATATATTTGTTTTCTACAAATGTTGTAAGGGAAATAGTGTAATTGTATTTCTAACCTTAAGCCAGGTAGTTCTCGTACAATAAAAAAACGGACAGTTGGGAACAAATAAATCTTTAATAAAAAGTGCACTGTAATAACTGAGAGTGGAAATAAAAATCCATAGTAAGTGCAAATAAACTAAATATTGTAAATACACAAAAAGGGTTCCTCGTAAGAAAATCAAAAAAGCCGCCTCCTCAAGATAAGGTAGCCATAACACCCAAGCAATAAAGATCCATCAGGGTTTACAGTTACTGAACGGTGTCCTTAACTGTTCTAGCGGTAACGTACAAGAAACACGAAAGCTAAAAGTTTAAAATATCCATTTCTGTTTGGTAAGAAGGATAGCGGAAGGAAATTTCAAGAGAATTACCAAAAAGCCTAAGCACACGAAAAACATCATCGCTATTCGTGAAAAGCTGTAGCTGTAGCTGCAGTCAGCGAAAAGATCAAGTTCTGTTTAAAAATGTAAATTAGGCATAAAATGGAGAGATAAACATAAAAAATCTACAGTGCTATCATCTACTTCAAAAGTCTTAAAGATTTTACAAAATTCTGACGTAATATACAAAATGTAATTAAAATTCCTCGAGTTTTTAATCGAATTACAGACACGTGAAACTAAACAGAGTCGGAGGTAGGTAAGTACGAAAAGGGTTACCGACAATAGCCAAGATGGTCTTTATATAAAACGCCCTGGACGACTTAAGATCCTTCAAGAAATCGAAATCCAATATGTATCGCACCTCTAGGCCTGGAATCATTTCAAAATCTAGAACAGAAAGGCAAGAAAACCTTAGAAATCATACTATCAAAATCAGAAAGAATATTTAAATATTTTAAAGTAAAATGAAGTTTGAAATTACCTCAAATAAATTCATTATATCAGCAAAGTAAAATTGTCGAGCATTTAACGTCAATATTTATTTTAAAGTAAGACTAATTTACAACCCTGAGTAACTGCTTTAGACAATAAAGTCATGCAATTTTGTGTTTACATTTTGCAAACAAAACATATGGGAGGTACTCTAGAAAAAGTCATAGTCTTCGGTAAGCATTTGTAGATTTTAATTTGTAATTGAATATTACTTCTTATGTTTTAAAAATAAATTTATATAAACTGTAAACTGTTGTTAGTTATTGCTTTTAAATGTAGTTTTGGTGAAACCTACAAAATTTTAAATAAACATTAATATAAAATTTTATATTTACCTCAAAATAAAGATTATAACAGTGCAGTCAATATAGTGTACTAAAAGAAAGGCCTTGATCGTTACGCATAATTCATATTAAAGACCTAAAAATACGTTGGTTACCTAACTAAAAATCAGTTTACTCATAAAATAAAGAACGAATTAAATTTAATTAAAGCAAATTGCTCAAAACTGCCAGCAGGTAACCAATAAGGACCAGTTTCCTTGTGAAACTCCCCATATATCGGTATTTAGTTGTTAGGTAACCCAGGAATGCTCTAATACTACATTAATAAAAAAGTTTGTAAACTCTAATACCTTCATAATTTACTAAAAGAAATTAAATATTGTCATCACATAATATATACGCACTTTTCAGGTATTGTAAAAAGAACAAACAATTATTAATACTACGGCGGACCAGCACTAACTATCTACTAAGTGTTATGTATAAGTTCTGTACCAATGTATAAATCTTGTTAGTATAAGTTAAGCTGTCAACGAATCATTGTTCATGACTTGCGCATTATAATGTATCCATATTGCAGCTGCTATTATTAATAAAACCTTTCATTATTATATATCTGTATTCCATTGTAACAACCTAACCAGCAAATATATAACAAATTGGCGATGAGTTCGGATTTTAGTAATCCCTATAGATTATGTTTTGTTTTGGTTAAAAATGGTTTAACCCGTTTCAGCCCAATGATTTCATTTGGCAAAATTAGATTTTTAATATCTTTCAAGGAATCTGTATAAATACATGGAGCTGTTTTTATTTAATTGAAGGTTTATTAACTTCATAGTAGAGGACAATAATGTTTAATTAAAATTTATGAAAATATTTTATGTCTTATGTTTATACAAATTTGCCGGGGGTATTTATTTTCAAATAAATGCTAAGTTATGCTGTTTAAACGGGAAAAATAAATATAGAGGCAGGTGAAAACTTTATTGGGATATATATAATGAACATTTTTATAACTTTTTTATTGTTTATACATATAAAGTATGCTAAACCTTGTTTCCATGTGGCTGCATTTGGATTATGTGGGTATAAAATTATAAACATTTATTAGAATTTTTAGTACTATAACTGCTGTCATTTTTATCTTAGACGTTGTCTCAACGGAAAGAGTTGATCAGTTTGGCAAAACTGATAGATGAAGATATAATAGGAGTTCTAGAAGATTCTGATGTTGAAATAGAAGTGTGTGATGATGAAATAGAATCACAGGTTCAAAATTATGCCAATAGGGAAAAGCTGGAGGGAATTTGATTGAATCGCGAGGTTTCAGATGAAGAGAAGAGCAACATCTTTGAAGAAGAATTAGAAGACAGTCCTATCAATTCTCTGAAAAAGACAAATGGGAATAATGACGAACTTCAAAAATCCAAAACTAATAAGGTAAAAGCATTGTGGAAATTCCAAGATATAGAAAGAATTGTGACATTTCCTGAACAATTTTCATATCCACCACCTAATGTAACGCTATATAATTATTTCAAAACTTTTGTTCACGATACAATGTTCGAAAATATGGTTTACCAGACTAATGTATATTATGTACAAAAGAAGAGTTCATCTATAAACACGAATAAACATGAAATGGAACAGTTTTTAGGTATAGATCTTCTTAGTGGTATTGTCAAGATGCCTTCTTATCGAATGTATTGGTCAGATGAAGCTTGATTCAGTAAAATTGCAGATGTGATATCTAGAAATCGTTTCGATAACCTTCGAAGTTATATACACGTAGCTAACAATACAAAAATGCCAGCTGGTTATGACCCCAACTCTGACAAATTGTACAAGGTATGACCCTTCGTTTCAACACTACAGCAAAATATGAAGCGAACTGGACCAGAAGAATTCAATAGTGTTGATGAAATTATTATACCTTTCAAAGAGCATTCAAGCTTAGAACAATATATAAAAAACAAACCGCATAAATGGGGCATCAAGGTCTTTGCCCGAGCTGCTGTAAACGGAATTCTTTATAATTTCGAAGTGTATGCACGTAAAGGAACTATAAAAAGTGAAACAAGTCTAGGAATTAGTGAAGATATAGTTACACGACTTGTGAAAGATTTACCTCCAAATAAAAATTATAAGGTATTTACCGATAATTGGTTCACTTCCTATACATTATTAGCCGTACTAAAAGAATTGGGCTACCTGGCGATTGGAACTATTCGCTCTTCGACATTACTGAGTTGTACTTTACAATCAGATAAAGAATTGCAAAAAAAGGGAGAGGTTCATTTGATATTCGAACTGACTCTATAAATAACATATCGGTTGTAAAATGTCATGACAGTAAATGCGTGTGTACACGGCATCAACATATATAGGTCAACACCCCAGCGATACAGTAAAACGTCGGTGTAATAAATCCCAAATATATATATATATATATATATATATATATATACAGGGTGTAATGAAAATAGCATATGTTCTTGTAATATGTGGTAGGAAACTGAAAATAGAGCAGAAAATGTGGTATAACTTTTTTCGCTATCGTCACTCATTAGCGAGATATTTCAAATTAAAGATTTTGCACTCTGGCAACGTTGTATTGAAATCATTTTCATCTTACCGACCCAAATTCAGTTATGTAAATAACTTCGTGCAAGAGGGATGATTCATGATTTATTTAGGTAATAAACTATATTGAGGGTTTAAGTAAAAAGCTAGAGTAATCGATCCTGGATTTTATTTTGGTAAATAGCGAAATATTAAAATAATCTAAAATTTCAATTTTTGATTTGTTTTTAAGTTTAAAAATGATTAAGTTCACAGTACAAATTCTCGTGTTTAAATGTATAACTTTCATGTTTATTTTTAGAATAAATACAACAGTTTTTTAAATAGTTATCATTATTGACAACAAATTGCGAAAATAAGTCAGATATAACACAAAATAGATAAATAGACGAAATTTAAGAGCATGTTTAAATTTTTAAATTTAAAATAAAAAATAAAATTAATTAATTTGACAATCTAAATAAATAATAATAAATAATAAATTTTATAAATTAAGGAAAATAGTTTCATTGCAATCAACTATTTACATTATTAGATAAGGCAACATGAAATGAGTGGTTTATTGGTGGCGTCTACATGAAACCATTTGTATAAGGTCATAAATTATAAAAATTACTGAAGGTTTAATACCATACGTAACTAGTAAAACAGAATACGAAAAATTTTTACTGTAAAACAAAATCTCCTCGTCCCTTTATTTTGATTCAATAAATCAAGAATTTACGATTTTAAAATTGGTTAATCTAACTAAATTTCATCAATAACCCAATACACAAGATTTAAGTCTTCTACAACACATAAATTATGGTTAATTGCGTAATTTCAATTTAAATAATAAAAGTAATAAATATTATCTTCGATTAATTCAATGAAATGGATAAAATCTAACACATTTTTTAAAATACCTTTAACCTTGCGTAATTGTTTACATAAATACAAATAATACGGTACAATCAAAAGATCTCTTAACAATACACGTCAATGAACCAAGTAAACTATTTATGATCATTTGTGAGTAGTATGGTAAATAATATTTGGGAATTCCTATTGTGTTTGATCTGGTTTTATGAATGACAAGTTTCTCGATCTTTAGACGTTGCCACTTATTCTGCTAAGTAGAATTTGCAATTTTATGTATTACAATTTATTAAATTATAGCTTAACCAGTAATATTATCGAAAAATGGTATTAAATGTTTTATTGTGTATAATAAGAACCGTACTCCGGAGAACTCCCGAATAAAAATATCCATTAGTTGTAGACTTCTGTTGTGACAAAGTATTGACATTTACTAATTTTTTCAGGAAGACCATTCGGTTTTGAACATTGTTGTATAAGACTTTTTTATTTGTATTGATGTATTCTATCACCTGTTACAAGAAAGTATGCTATTTTCTTTGCACCCTGTATATATATATATATATATATATATATATATATATATATATATATATATA
>JAHWXV010240510.1:0-12135 GCA_024586415.1 Phrixothrix hirtus | reverse complement strand
AAACTTATCATAAAAGAAATGTTGAAGAAGAAACCGTTCTTGTGTTAGGTAGTGTAGAAGCAAATCATCAGATTTCTTCTAGAGAAATTGCACGAGATGTATGTGTGTCAAAAACTAAAACATTAAAAATTTTAAAACATAATAAATACAAATCATATCATTACCATAAGAACCAATATTTAATACCTGATGATTTACCTAGAAGGCGCGACTTTTGTCAGTGGTCTCAGAATGAAAGCTGAAGTTCATAATTATAGCGACAATATAATTTGGAGTTATAAAGCCCATATATCGAGTGCTGGAATTTTTAATACACATAATAGTAGCTTTTGGGCAAACATAAATCACCATCTAACTATACCTAGGCGTACTCAGGGAGGATTTGGGTTTAATGTGTGGTGTTGTCTAAAATGACATAGGTTAAGATATTATGTATTTAGAGGTACTCTTACATCTGGTAGATATCTCGAAATATTACAAGAAAATTTGAGGACTTTCTTGACAACATACTTTTACAAGAAAGACGGATAGATTTATTTCAGCAAGACGGCGCCCCGATTCATAATGCGATAGGTGTTAGAAACTATTTAAATGAGCGTTTTTCTGACCACTGGATGGGAACTCATGGAACCGTACCATTGCCAGAACGTTCATCGGACTTAAATCCGCTGGATTTCCATTTGTGGAGATTTTTGAAAGACAAAATTTATCAAAATCAGTCTGCAACTGAGGAGAAATTATTAGAAAATATAGAAAGAGGATTTCAATCAGTCAAACCGCCACATACTCTTAATACTACTAGATATTTAGCAAAAAGATTCAATGTGTGTATTGCCCATAATGGAGGGCATTTTGAAAACTATTGATAAGTTCTGTTTTCTTGTTACTTGATACTTGTGTTTAGTTTTAGTTTTAGTTTATAAATCAAACGATTCAATTGTTTTTCATCGCCGACTAGATTGTTCTTATTATTGTGAAAGCAATAAATATGTATTAATTTAAAAAATGTTATAATAAATTTGTTATTGAAAATAAGTACGACAAACTATATATTTTTGAAAAGTAGAAACAATATGCAATTTGAATATAAAATAGCCAACCATGATTTGCCCTGTAACTCGTTTGTTTTTAATTATAAAAAAATATAATTTTGATTATTAAATTTTTCTTAAAATAGTGCCTTAAGAATGTTTTTACCAAATTTTAATATCTTAATAAATAATAAAAATTTTTAACAATTTCAAAATCGCAATTTTTCAACCATTGCCCTCTTATTTCAAAACGGTAAGAGATAATTCAAATCTGTTCACGGCAATAAACTAAGCGTTAAAAATAGGCTATGTATATTAGTTTTTCTCTATCTATAATAATAAGACAATTGTCCATTTATCCCATCGAAAATGGATCACACTGTATGTACATAGTGTATTTCGTTTATAAAAAAATGTCTAATTAGTGTCAGTTCTATGTAAACGTATTTAGCGATCAGTAGTTGGGGGGTCAATGCACAGCTATAGGAGCCTTTCTAACAATGCGTAGGGTCTCACCGTACCGTACGATAGTTTGGTTGGTTTAATTTGTAATAATCCCTCCTTGGTAAATTAGAACAACTTACTATTCCAATTAAATAGTGAGTACCTTCTTAAGAGGAGATCGAGACCGTTATCAGATCTCGCCTGTTTACATTGGACCCTAACGTCAAATTATATTGATCGCTCAATTTAACAGAATTTTTAACGTCAATTTTGTTAATATTGAAAAGTTATTTATAAATTGAATTATACATATTTGCTAAATCAGATTCATTGTAATTTGTAAATAACAATAGATAATACAACTGGAAAATCGGAAGATCGTCGGTACATTTAGTCTAGACACATTTAGTTACATGTATATGAGGATTGTTTGAGATCTTCTTAGATGGCGCAAGTAGGATCATATTCGTATTATATTTGTCAAGTAAATCCATCAGATGTGCTGCAAGGATCCAGAAACGTGAATTCCGTTGTTTAAGTGTGGCAAGCGAGTGTGTCTACAAAGTGGATAAAATTGAAGTACTAGCTGTGATAAAGTACTTTGTTGTGAAGGGTATAATCATGACAGATATAAAATAGCGTTAGATTCCACTTTAAGGGATTCTCCTCCTTCATTTTAAATGGTAAAAAAGTAGGCCGCAGAATTTAAAAGAGGCTGTACGTCTATTCAAGCTCATGGACGTTCGAGAAGCCTAAAAATCGCTGTATTCAAGGAAACTTTCACAAAGATCTACAAATTTGTGTTAGAAAATACAGAAAATACATTCCATTTACAGTGTATATAAAAAAAACAAAACTAGGCGATACTAAACTTCTGCATATAACTAAAATCACTTAAATCTTACAATTTACATAAATTTTGTGTTCCTAATTGTCATAATTCTTTGATTGAGCAGATATTTAGATCACAAAGCATTATAAATTTTTAGACATAATAAAGATGGGTTACTTTAGTAATATATTAAAGTTAGCATGTAGGCAATAAAGCATAAACTTTGTTCTAGATCCTTTTCTGGGTATGTGAATATTGAACAAACTAAGTAAACTACTGAAGCCAACCTCTCCGATAAATTAAACTATTTAAATCTCGCTTTAATTGAAATGAGTGGAACTCAAATCTATTTAAAATCAATGAATAATAAGAATCTTGTGGTACAAATACATTATCTATTTTATAAGAGATATTTCAAAAATATGCACTGCATTTTTTCAAGAACAATATTATTATTATTGTAATAAGGGTACCAGATAACTGCCATACTCTAATTTTGATTATATAAATAAAAAGTAGAGACACTTTGGGGCCTTAATATTTGTAAAAGAATTCGTATTTCTAATTATAAAACCCAAGGATCTGTTTGCAGTTTATAAATACATTCTATATATAATGAGAAAGGAGGTTTGCTTATCAAACGTTGTACCTAAATTTTTATGATTCATACAATGTATAATTAATTGATTAGCAATAAAATAAATAAATTCTACTGACAGTTTTTTTAAGGTATATGTAAAGTCTCTATATTTATCAATATTTAGCGGTAAGTTACTATTGCACCAATTTCCCACTATTTGCATTCATCTGTGTAGCATAAATAATCTTCAGTATTTCTAATTTACGCAAATAGTTTTACGGATCCCTTTGCAAAAATAATACATGCGGGTGAATTTCTGCGTGCACAAAACAAAAATATTAACATTATGTGGATACCTGGATATGCAGGAATAGAAGAAAATGTGGAGGCTGACGCGGCATCCAATAGTGCTGCTCAGGATAATTCAGCTGATAAAGCTACACAGGTTCGGTTACCAGATAATAAACTTTTCATCAATGATAACGTTAAAAATAAATGGAGAATAGGTTGGGACAGGTTTTCAATCCACCTTAAACCAATACCACCCACAGTTAAGATCGTTATTCATATTACTAAATTGAGGCGAAGGGAACAAATAATCCTATGCAGAGTGCGAATTGGGCATACAATATTGACACACGGCTACCTCCTGACCGGGATACCGCCTCCACGGTGTCAGTATTGCAATGTCTATCTGATAGTATAGCACATTCTGACATGTGCAAGTTACCCGGATGTGAGTATCCGAGTACAACTGAGTCGACAACTGAGCACGATTTTAAGCGATCATAATGACAACATAAAGGGGGTTCTGCAATTCTATATGGATATCAATATTCTAGATAAATTATAATGGGAAAGGTAATACCAGAATATATGTAAGGTGCTAATGACCTCTGCAGTCGATGCGGATATAACCAGAAGAAAAATAATAATAATCCCTCAAGAGGGACAGGGGCTTGTCGTGGCTTGGGGGCTTATGTGCTCCAATGACACTGAGGATTATGCTGTCGGTAGTACAACTACTGATAGGGATCACCTAAGCCAGAAAGGCCTTGGTTGAGGAGCCAGTCTAACGCTGTCCCACAACCCATTTACCCATGGTGCATACAATAAAACATAAATCCATACCGAATCGGTCATCGTCCTGGCCAATAAGGACCGCGTATAGTGTTATAGCTCCTGGGCATCAGTCGAAAAATGCACTACGGGTCTCAGCTAACTTTGCTAGGCAACCAGAGCAGATAGCTATAGTGCTACTGGAAGATCCGACAAAGCGCAAAAAGTTGCCAACTATTGAAAATCTAGCAATTATGCACTGTTATTTTGAATCAAAGCCAAAAACAAGAGGACTTTAAAAAAGGATGTTCCAGATCTGTAAAGAAAAATATCCAAATTCAGATATTAATGAACAGAGACTAATGGACCAAAGGCGATTTAATCTTCGAAAAAGCGTTTTTACAGAAGTTGAACTACAGAAATGAAAAGAGAAGCTGAAAAGGAAAATTTGTAAAAAATAGACAAGATAATTATGGCCAAATACTAAAAGAAAAGCATAGCCAAGTAAATATGATACAAATTGTGGAACAAAATGAAATTGTTGAAGAAATTGCGACAATTATCACTGACAACAAAAATGATAATGAGCTAACACCTGTACAAATTTATTTGAGAGAAAAGATACAGATAGACGTGGAAATTCAAAATGAAAGGCAAAGGTTGCCACTTTAGAAAAAAAAACAAGTAGAAATGAATTGAGAAAAATTGTAGTCAGTGCTAATGCTGTAATCAAAGCAATTGATACACAATCCTTAAAAGAAACAAATCAGCTGATATATAGCACAGCTAAGGTAATAACAGTAGAATTGGGATATAAAATTGAAAAATTCACTAGAAAAATTGGAATCCCCGACTTGAAAGGAGATGAGTTAGGGGCTCCTATCAGAAATTTGAAGAATTTGAAAGAAAAAACATTAAAGAATGGCAAGATTATAGAAAGGTTAGTTAAAAAGTATAATTTGAAAAAAAATGATTGATGAAATTATATTAGAATTGAAACAAAGGGTAACATCAGTTTCTAAGAAAATTGGGCGCTATGAATCCCGAGTTCATCAATTTCAACAGAATCAGCAATTTCAAAACATCAGCATCTGTTTTATAGATACTTAATTGGAAAGAATAATAGAAATGAGGCCTGCCCTCAAAAAAGAGCAAGCTATAGAATTTTAGAAAAATATTTGGGATATTGCAAAAGAAATTAAAACACCAAAAATGGAAAAAATTTGATAACTTTAAAACTGCTAGCAAGACAAGTTAAGAAAATGAAGAGCTGGAGTGCACCGGGAAAAGATGAAGTACATAGATATTGGCTCAAACATCTGACTGCATTACATGCTCGCTTATCAGCTCAATTTGATGCTATGTTGCAAGAATAATAAATTGAAGAATAGATTACAACAGGAAAGACATTTTTAATTATGAAGGGTGAAGGGAAAGGTGCAGTGCCAAACAACTATTGACCAATCACATATCTACCCATCATGTTAAAATTATTCACTGAAATTTTATCAGTGTCAACCTCAAACTATATGTTTAAAAATTTACTATATCCAGTGGAACAAAAGAGAAACTTCAAAAACTCACGCGGAGCAAAAGATCAATTGCTAATTGACAAAATGATCCTAAAAAAATGAAAAAGACGAAAAACAAATTTGCATATGGCCTGGATCGACTATAAAAAAACATTTATTCACTACCACAGAGTTTGATAGACCATTGCCTTGAATTTAATGCAAACATCAGACTTTTTCTTAAAGAAACAATGACAAAATGGAGTACAGTTTTAATGGCCAATGGAGAATAAATCGGTAAAGTAAATATCAGAAGAAGAATCTTTCAGGGTGATTCACTTTTCCCATTGCTTTTCACTATTGCAATAATACCCCTGACCAGAATCTCATGCAAAACCAAGCTTGGATACGAAGTGTCGAAACAAAGTGGCAAAATATCGCACTTATTATATATGGATGATCTGAAATTGTATTAAAAAACAGCGAAGGAAACAGATTCTTTATTAAATACAATGCGAATATTCCGTGAAGACATAAAAATGATATTTGGCTTGGATAAATGTGCCATTCTGGCAATGAAAAAAGGAAAAGTTCAAGAACATGATGGAATAACTTTTGCTAATAATAACAACATCAAAGCATTGTCAACTAATGAACATTACAAATATTTGGGAATTTTAGAAGCTGCTGATATCCTGCACAGCCAAATGAAAAAGAAAACTAGCTCTGAATACATAAAACGAATAAGAAAAGTTTTAAAATCAAAGCTAAATGATGGAAACATTACTCAAGTCAAAAACACTTGGACTATCTCTGTTATAAGGTACACAGCAGGAATCATAAACTGAACTCAAGCAGAGCTTGATAGATTGAATAGAACAACAAGAAAGCAGATGGCCATCAATCATGCATTACATCCTCGAACTAACACTGACAAATTATACTTAGCACGTAAAATTGTAGGCAGAGATTAAAGAGGAAAAAAGAGGATTGAATGATTACATCACAGCAAATAAAGAAAAATTACTTATAGAAGTATGCAAAGAAGGAATACTGAAAACAACTGGTATGAAAAAAGAATTTAAATAACAAGAATTGAATAAACGACTGAAAGATTTGAAAAGTAAACCTCTGCATGGACAACACCTAAGGGAAACTGATAGAAAAATAAATGGTAATAACTGGCAGTGATTACAAACGGGGATCGTCAAGAAAGAAACAAAAAGTTTAATCTTTGCAATACAAGAACAAGAACTGCAAACTAATGTTATGAAACCGAATATTCAGAAGATTTGTACTTACAGCAAATGTCGACAGTGTAATGAGTGGGATGAAACTATTGACCACTTAATCGGTGGATGCAGTAAAATTGCACAATTAGATTACAAACAACGGCATGATCGAGTGTCAAATTTAGTTCATTGGAATTTATGTAAAAAGTATAATTTTGAAGTATTAAAAAATTCCTATGAGCATCGAATTGAAAAACTCATTGACAATGGAAATACACAAATTTTATGGAATTTTAAAATACAAGTCGATCGGCATTTAGAACATAATACACCAAATATAACAGTAGTTGAAGAGAAAAAGGTCTGGTTGATAGATATTGCTGTAACTGACCTGATGACAGCCGAATTGAAGAGAAAGAAATCGAAAAAATCACAAAGTACCGAGATTTAACAATCGAACTTCTCCAAACTCTGGAAGTTCTCGATATTTAACTAGCCGACTTACAAAAAACTACTTTATTGGGAATGGCATATATCATCCGCTGATATTTAGATAATTCTTAGGCTCTTGGATAGAGCTTAAATCGTTTCAATAACCGTGTCAAACGTTTGTGATATACATTTTGTTTTTTTCGTTTAACTGTGTATTTGTGGAAGTATAAATAAAATAGTAATAATAATAATAATAATAATAATAATAGTAATAATAATAATAATAATAATAATAATAGTAATAGGAGTCAAGGGAAAAGAGGAAGGTATATTACGTCTATATCTTTTTTAGTCCAAGGGATATGAAGTGAACATAGACCCATAGGGTCCCTTAGCCTCTCTATGCCTACGACAGTCCGTGCGTGGCGAAGAGCCACATCCTCCACAAGTTGACTCTGTTGAACACCCTAACAAAACACGGCGGCTCTATGGGAGTAAACCCAAATCAAAAATTCGCAATCCTGAAGTATACTACCGTGCTGATGGAATGAATGGTTATGCGTTAGTTAGCTGTTAACGGTACCGTACTTCCTGCGTTAAAGGGGAATGAAATTAATGATGACGGGTTTGCAAACGAAATTACCCCAGAAGAGTAGGACCGATGGTCCACAATCCCTCTCCGCTATGGCGGGCAGCCCCACGCATTCGGGGGTGGGGGGCAACACTTTCATGGCATCACAGTTTAGCGAGGTAAGCAGTGGAGTGTGCAGCACTGCACTTTGTAAGATTACTGTACGAGACACTTCAAAAGAAGGAGGTCAGTCGGTCAACCGACGAGGTTTGGAACTGAACCAGTTAAAGGCGGCAATGCCCCGGTTCCTGGTCGTCAAAAAGAAAGAGGGAAATTTTAGTAGAGATAGCCCATTTGCTATTGATAGGCATTTGTATGGAATAGCTGAAGAATTAAAAAATGTTAAGAAAATATAGAAAGGCTTGTTATTGGAAACGGTATTTGGGGCGCAATGCTCCAGGTTACTAAACATCACAGAATTGGGTGACAATTTGGTGGAAGTTACTCCACACGGTAGTTTAAACAGGTGTTGTCTTTTGTAGGGATCTACTTAATTATTCAGTGGATGAAGTTAAGGAGAAATTGAAGACTCAAGGAGTAATAAGCGTGAAAAGAATAAAAAAACGTGTAAATCGTGAACTTGTAGAATCAGCAACCCATGTTCTTACCTTCGATAATTGGAAACTTCCTAACAGAGTTAAAATGTGGTACTATTCTGCCCCGGTTAGATTATTTATTCCTGAACCGCTAAGATGTTTAAGGTTTCAGAAATTTAGTCACATATCGGCAAGATGTGAAAGTCAGCCAATCTGTTTGTGGCAAATCTCGTCACGGCGGTGCGCATTGCGTAGAACCACTAGTATGTGTAAACTGCGAAGGAAATCACTCCGCCAGGTCGAGGTAGTGCCCAATTTACAAGCAGGAAGCGGCGATACAAGAGCTAAAGGCCAAGTAAAAGCTCTCCTATGTTGATGTAAGAAGGAAAGTAATAATACACGAGAGCGGCTTCAACGCCTTATTAAGTTGATATACAGGAGCTTGTAAAAGAGTTAATACCCCAATTAATTTCGGCTCTACAGAAGGAAAGGACAGAGAATCGTGATCAAGGTGTTGAACTTCCTGTAACACAGGAAAGTCAAGCTGATATTATAGTTACCTTACCTCAAGATAATAAGGGTATAGCTTCATAAAATTGATGCAGTTTCAGGAACCAACCCAAAACGAGGAAGAAGTAAAGACAGCTCCAACGCGAAGGATAGTTTTGAATCTATCGATGATAAGTTGTTCAAAGAAATTGCTGCCACGAGAGGTACTACAGGTTGGCCGAGTGGTAAACCGCGGGGACCATGGCACGCAACACACAAGGTAAAAAAGACAAAGAAGAAACAGTGATATGTTGACTAAGGTAATCTAACTGTGATATTTACACTGTAATAGTTTTTATTGAAAAGCAGTTTTCTATTTTATTTTATATTAACCGCGCGCCCGTGTTTGTGTCATCAAAATGGAAAGTACAAGATATAAAATGGACATGCTTTCAAGACAATATCTTTAACGCTCTGCGAGATATTAAGCGACCAACCATGGAAATGTTGATCAACGTTCTGTATAGGGTAGCTGAACAAACGATACTCAAAAGTTTAAAGGACCCAATGAGAAGCTCCCAGTTCCATGGTGGTCTGAAAATATTAAAACTGCAATAAGGGAAAAAAAGCACGATCTTGGTTAATTCAAAATGTATCCTACCACGGATAATTTGATTGCGTTTAAACGCAAGAGAGCGTTGTGTCGGAGAAAGATACGGACAGGTAAATAGGAATCATGGAAAGTCTACACATCAACATTGACCAAAGAGACGGCGCAAGTTGAAATATCGAATAAGGTACGTGCTGTGAATGGAATTTATACATCCAACGCTAGGCCACTTGAGTTTTTTGATGGAAATATATCAACCATTTAGGTAACTTCTTTTCATCTTCCTGTAATGAATACATATTACACTCAAATCACGTAGCTAGAATGGATTTCAGCACTGAGGAGCATTTTAGCTATAATATCCCGTTCAGAATGGAAGAACTACAGCGTGCGATAGCAAACTGTAGGAGTGGCGCCCCCGGTCCGGACGATATACATATCGAGTTTATAAAACATCTTCCTCTTTCAACAAAAGTACAACTACTGAATTCTTTAAATGACATATGGAAAGGACAGCATTTGCCCGACCAATAGAAGGAGTCAATAATGGTACCTTTACCAAAAGTTGGTAACCCAAGGGTACCATCAAAATACAGACCAGTTGCACTCACGTGTTGCATTGCAAAGTTACTATAGCGAATGGTTAGCTTCAGACTGAATTGGGCATTAGAAGGGAGGCAACTACTATCGCCGTATTAATTTGGCTTTCAAAAGTATTTTTCGACATTTGATGCACTCGTATTGCTTGAAAATACAATAAATAGTTATTTTTTACACCAGTTACATATGTCCGCAATATTTATAGATATCAAAAATGCATTTAATATGATACGACATGAAGATATTCTAAAACAGCTACAAGTATGGGGTTTTAAAGGTAATTTGCCTAATTACATTAAATGCTTTCTAGAAAATCGCAAAATGCGGGTGACAGTGGGGGATGTACTATCAGAGTGGTATACACTTAAACATGGAACGCTACAAGGTTCACCCCTAAGTCCAACGTTGTTTCTTGTTGCTATTAATTCAACCTTCATATTTATAGATCAGTTCTTGGGTTACTGCGCATACGCGGACGACATAGTGATATTTAAATTTTGTCAGTCTAGTTTAGTGATTAAGCAAGGGCTACAAGAAAGACTTAATAAATTAGCATCGGATTTGAAGAGAAGAAACTTGTGCATTTCTATTAGCAAAACAAAATCAATACACTTTTGCAGAAAACGTTCAAAGTGTACCATGACGCCAACTTTCTACTTGGAGGGTAAAAATATTAACGAGGTGGAAACAGTGACTTTCTAGGAGTTATATTAGACTGTAAACTCACCTGGAAATTACACATAGAAGGTCTGAGATCGAAATGCAGAACGACACTAAATTTAATTAAGTGCCCATACAACTTGGGGAGCCAATAGAGGAGTCGTAATAAAAATCTATAGTTCAACCGTTTTATCCAGATTAGACTATGTATGTGTGACATACTCCTCTGCCAAAGCGAGTAGATTAATTCTTTTAAATGCTATATATAGCCAGGGTATACAATATGCGAATGGTGCGCTAAGGTCATGTCCAGTGATGGCTTAATATGCAGATTCCGGTCTAGAACTACTTTATCTCCAACATAAAAGGATGATTGTATTATATAGATTAAATTTGCATAGAAACAATAAACATGTCATCCTAGACTTGTACAAGAAGAATATATTTCAGCAAACATACAATAACGATCCAACACGGCATAAGGTTTCATAGTACAGAACAGCAGCAATTATAGAAAAATTGGGTGTACCGGAAAAAATATTTACTTAACCACTATTGATAAAGAAGAACCATGGCTATTGAACAGTATGGAGGTTGATTTAGACCTATCGGGCAAGAGTAAAGATATAGCCTCAGTGGCATTAAGGAGGCTATTCCTAGATAAATATGCAGGATATCAAATATTCTTCACTGACGGATCTAAAACTCCATTGTTGGGGCTGTTCCATTGTAAGTAGTAACTTGTCTAAAACGTTCTCGCTTCCAGAATATGCCTCAGTTTTGTTTTATGAAGCATATGGTATTGTAGAAGCACTAAAAATATGTTTAAACATACAAACCAACAATTTTCTAGTATGTACCTATTCACTGTCAGTGCTAACTGCCATGATAAATGTATTTACCAAAGATGGAATTATTAGAGATGCGCTTACAGCGAACTCACTGCTCAAACTCGCAGGTAAGAGAGTAATATTTCTGTGGGTCCCCAGTCATGTGGGGATAATTGGAAACGCAATAACCGATACTTTAGCTAAATAAGCTGCTAAAAGGAATAGTTCAGTGATAATGAATAGTTGTAGCTTACAAGATGTCAAAAAACAAACAAAAAGAAACATTTTAGAGTAGTTTCAAGCAGCATGGGTAAGACGTCATATTTACTTCCGTAAATTTAAACCTCGTGTGGGATACACCGATTACACTGTCCAACAAATCAATTTTTTTTTCTTCTGCCTGTAATCTTACATCTGTTTTTAACTAACTTTGATACGCTGATTTCAAATATCAAAACCATTTTACTCTATCACGTCAAGTTTTTCCGCTATAGCATTTTCATTTTTTTCCATTTGCAAATTCTTGAGTATCCTTAATAAATTTAAATGCTTACATCTTTAGTACTTAAATGCATTCCAAATACATTTAAGTCATCAGTATAATGTGCATTTAATAACAAAATACATAATAATTAAATTGTTGTTATTAAAAGACATT
>JAHWXV010240502.1:0-13912 GCA_024586415.1 Phrixothrix hirtus | reverse complement strand
AATTACTACAATGAGTCATTTGCGGATTACATCATCCATTTTATTACAAAGAAAACATTCTCGATCATTCTAGAAATTTCCATTTCTAATTTTTGTTATAGTATATTTAAAATCAATTCAGAATTGGCTTAACCTATCTAATCAATTTAATTGCCTACTAATTTATTAGAGCACAACGAACATCAAACTACTGATACATTATCAAGCAGTAATAAAGAAATAACTTACCGTAACGATATTCTATGATGAAGATCAGAACCACAAACAGAAGATTTAACGGTGTTGCACGGGTATGTTGTACCTAAGGGCGAGAGAGCCGCAATAGATTCCTATCGCTTAAGGGGTGACAAAGATCAGTTACAGTTCTTCACTTTGATTGCTTAAAATAAATTCGCTCTATAATACACAATTGAAATTTAATACCCCCAAAGGATTCTACGCCCTTGCTGTATTTAAACCTTGAATTACCTTAGGTTGTTTAGATATTATTCCTTAAGTGCCTTAAGTTGAACTTCTTTCTTCGGCAATTAATTCTATCTACACTCGAAGAAGAAATCTGCTTATCGATGGTAAAAAACAGATTAATAGTTGAGGACTTCTGGAATTACAATAAGCAGTAATAAAGGTCGTAATTCATTGATATTGCCTTCTGTCAGTTAGGCAGGGCAGATCTGCGGAATTAGAAAAATATGAGTTTAGAAGAAGTGAACTTTTTTATAAAGGTTATACAAAGGTTGTTCTTTATTGTAAGGATAAATTAGATTTAAGAAAGGAGGATACTTTTTTCCTACTTGTTTGACGTTTAATACTTATTTTAATATCTTTATACTATAAAATACTTTCCGTTTTCAGAGATACGTCTTAATGTTCATTATTCATAATTATTTAAGTTCTAATAAAATTATTTCTCTCTTTTCATTTAAAGACGTGAATTTATTAATTAAAGCTTTGTTCATAATGCTCTTCTGTACACGAAATTTGTAAAATGTTGGTATTTGGAACCAAATATTGCCGTTTATTTAAATTTATTTAAGTAAAATATTTAACGCCTTTTGAATTTAATTTCTTCTTTAATAATTATTAATGCGTCGATTTCTTTTATAAAATCACGTTTTACAAATAATAGGATTGACATAATTTCTCGATTAAATACGTTCATGAACATCATTAAAATGCGGCTGCCCTTTGAATACAATTTGAAGTAATGAGAGCGAATTGATACTACGTTTCAAATACTATTTATGGTAGAATGAAATTAATGACCTGGAAAGATTTATTGTATTTACCAAAAATATGTTTGTAACAATTATATTTTGAACAATCAAAATTACAGTTCAGCCTATAACATGAATTAGTCATCTTCGTATTTTGTCAAAGTCAATACCTTTACCGCGGTGGACTTTTATCATCTAACATCCAATCAAGCCCTGGATAGTGCTTTTTAATGGAGAAAGAAATCGTTAAAAATAAAAGAGGGGCTAGATTGGATCTAGAGCCATTTCGTCTCCGTTTATTGTACGAATATACGTTTATTATAAACATTATGGCAAATACTTCATCGTTTCACAGCACCCCGTATAATATCTGTTATAATAGTTAGGGTTTTCTTTTTATTATATACCAATAAAGGCAAAAAGATCCAGAAAATGAAATTTTCACGAAGCCCCGTTCTAATTTCCAACATCAGTTAAAGAGTATAAAAGTTTTATTTCGTCAGGTTACTAATTTATGAAAATGCTACGATTTCAGCCCTTAGACTTTTCATCGATAGGTTAATTGGAAAGGACATGTTTTAGGATTAGCTCAGTTGCAGTAGAGTTGCTCCCTCAGTTTCAGAATATGCTAACCCTATAATTGCATTGAGTTTATACCTTCTGTCCAGAGATTATTCTTATATGCAACATTAAGTATTAATGGTCTCACATTACGCTATATGTTGGCATTTTAACGCATTTGCTTAAGGCACTAGTCAACATCATTTTTATTTGACGCACTCCGTTTTAAAGGTTTTCGCATACTTTAAAATGCTGTTTAATATATTTTATTATCATTTATAATACAGTAAGTTGGTTACCTAAGAAACAAATTATATTTTAAACTGAACGCGTTTGAGACATTTTGACAGTTTGAGTATATCTTTCAAAACACAAATACAAGCTGCCGCTAGGATAAAGTAAGTTCAAGTGAGTAACCTGTGTACACAGTCCTATTTACAAATAAACTCTATTTTGAGTCTATATGGCAGATTATTTGTAAAACCAAGGGTCGTCCAGTACAAATAAAATTTTTGCGACTCTTGGAAGTTTTCAAACTTGCTTCGTTTATTGTAACATAACAATGTTGAATTAATTTTTCAGCTTGTATTATTATATAAAGTAGGAATAACGTTTCCATTTAAAGGTATAAATTCAAGTTTTATTTGAGATAATTGGTTTAATAAATATTTTCAATTTATTATTACATACTTTAAGTACGTAGTTGCAAAATTTCACCAATTAATCCATATAACTGGCGAGGACGCTAAAGTTCAATGATAAAATTTTATATTCCTGTATTTTGAATACAAAACATTTTCATGTATTGATTCAGATAACACAAAATGTAGATTTTTATAATATATTCACAACGGGTCACAACGTGACCCTTGAAGATTTAAATAAAATTGTATAGCTGCATGTGTGAACCCTAATTAAACACAAGGACAAAATGGCCTTTCTGAAATATTTGAGAGAAGTTTGAAATTTGAAATATTTCCTATTTACTGTCAATCAGTGTTTAGAAAACTTAATTAAAAGCAGGCGTATCTCAGTAGCAAGCGAGCTGGATCCATATGAACGAATTTTCTGGTTCAAACCCAGATTTCAGGATTTCTTTTTTAAATCAAAGTATAGCTTTTTAGCTCAATACATCTTCATTCTATTTATTTGTTAAATTACATACGTATATCTTCATCTTATAAGTAATCTCTGTTTTAAAACATGTCTTCAGAATTACTTAAAAATAAAAGTTTCATAATTTTAATATGTATAAGGTTGCTGCGTATAATTTAGCTTGTTTCGCAATTAAATAATTTCACTGGAATCAGAAGATGGTGCAAAATAAATTTTATATGCATTATCAATTGTTTATACTGTTACCAAATTAGAAAATCTTTACAATGTTTACATCTCTTTCTCTTTTTATTACAGATCTTTCACAGTTCTTTAGCTCATCTAATTTAAGATTTAATCATATACATGTTAGCTTTCTTATTGTTAGAAAATGACACTCAAAATGATTCGAATTATTTAAATCTTTGTTAGTGTATGCATTTTCTAATTTAAAAATATAAAAAACAACTTATAGGTATATGCTGCTAAAGTTTATTTCGTATAATTTATAGTAAACCAAAATTGGATATTTACCAAAAAGTTTATCAGTATATATTGACTACGCTGAATAACAAATAATACAAATAAGAACCTTTCAGGTGGCATGTTATGATTATGCCCTTATTACCATTTATTTAAATAACATAGTAAGCGAACGCGCTCAGATATTATAAATAAATCTAATGTGTAAAGAACAAAGGTAAACAGACAAATTGCAGAGAACTTCAAATAAATATGCCAGTTATTTATTGTATTCAATCTTCAACAGTATCTACCGCAGTTAAGTTAATTTCATCAGAAATTAAGCCAGTATTTTTTTGATAGACGAAACAAAAAATTATGAAATATGATATCCTACCACTTTATTTGTTCTTACTTAGTTGTCACAAAAACGACGCCTTAATTCCTAATGAAATAAACATAACCATATTACACCAAAGCCAAAAATGAATAATACTGTTAATATACCACAAGAAAAAACAAAACCTTGTTACCCCGATACCTTTTGGATCCTGCGCAGAGGTATCATTTGCTTGGCAACTCAAAAGAGTTGGGAGTATGATCATAGGTTGTGGGGTAAAATTTCAAGTTGTAGGTATATACCGTATACCGTAATCAAGATCTTGAAATGGTTCAGCGTCTAGCCACTTTTCAAGTAGATAAACAGTACACGCGTACATATGCTGGAAATGTATTGAGATATTTCTCTAAGAAACCTGTAAAATAAAAACAAAATCTCGAACTTCAGTTAATTAAACAAAAGTACAAGGTCAACATTACAATAAGATAGTTCCTAGATCAATCACCAATTTTAAAAATAACAAGAAAGGATTGTCACAATAACTTCGAATCGATAACTGTTAGTTTAGCATTAAATATTTCCATTTTCGATCTGCATGTGTCCAACCTGTACTTCTGTCACCGCCATTGACGTAATATTTACTAGTTTAGTTGTGAAATAGACCAAACGCCTTTTTAAAAATAGTTTAATGTACACAAACATTGGAGATTTGTTAATTTAGAGGCAAAGTACAACTTTATTAGAATAATTATCTATATACGTCTTTACTGGTCGGCGATTAAATTAAATCTAAACTATACGAATGCAATTGCTAACTAACTAACTGGCTAATTTAGCTACTAGATAATTGTTTATGTTACTAGTATATTGACAATGATTTCTATGGAAAATATCTGCAAGATAAGTTTAACTGATGATTGTAAAATCGGCCCTAATAGGTTTAATCATTATTGATATCATACTTATCTAGGACGTTTAAATAACCGGAATTAAGCCTTACTCAAGTCATGCTTATTTAAGGTATTTATATAGACGTGTTTAATATATAACTCCTGCTCTCTAAGAATCTTTAATAAAGTTTAAGGTTTTATTGCAAATAAAGAAAATTTTTATTATAATAATTTATATATAATGATCTTCGGTTTTCTTTTTGAAACCTTCGTTTAGAAATATAATTGTTAGTGGGCTACGCTTACAATAAGAATTCAATGTTTTACTTATGACTAATAGGACAATTAATACAATAATTATAATAGAAAATATACTTAAATTATTATGACCCGTAAGGGGGTCAATTCATTTTAGTGTATTTATTTGTTCATTAAGTTTAAGTTGATTGTTAGTTAAGTTTTGAGCATTTGTAAGTCCTGTATCTATCTTAGTTGTCGAGATTCTGTTAAATTTGTTTATATGGAATACCTTAACGCAAAGTAGATGTACTTTTGGCTGTAAATAATGTGTTCATGGTTTACAAGAACGGTACAATCTGGGGTTAAGTATAAGATGTTTGACCCAAACAGTTCTGTGTTGAAAGTTATAGAAGAATATTTGATGTCTAATGCTGACATTGTAGACGTAGTTATCATACAAGAACAAGTTCATCTTTAATATCTTAATATTAATTAGATAGAATGCATATGGGGTACAAGTTTTATTGGCATTACAGGAAAGTAGTTGTTTCATATAACTTGCTATTAGGAATTTAAAAATGGTTATTTTATATACAGAAGTATGTATCTGAAATTACTAACATGCACTAGTCCGTTTCTATGGCGATACTATTTTCAGTATTGAATAATAAAGAATTACAATTGGGTATGATTATACGGAACATATCGATGTTTACGAATATTGGAAAGGGTATTAGATTTATAAGATTTATGGTATAACTTATTTGTGGAAATTAGTGGTATTTGGTAATTAATTCGTACAAATGCAGGTATTTAGGTGACTTGGTTAGGGAATTTTTAATATTTTGCTCGGTAATTTGTCAAGGTAAATAGGATTTTTGCTGTTTATATGTCCAAACACTATTTCAGAGAGCGTTAAGTTAAGATTCAAATCAATTGCTAAAATAAAGTATTTCATTTTCTTGTGTTCTGTTATACTAGTCAAGTCTATAATGTTCAATAATCGTAGAATGTAATTATTGGTTTAATGAATTTAATTGGTGATGGTATGAACTTATAGTATACGATTCGCTTCTGTGTATGGCTATAAAGTCTAAAGATATATTCGTCTAATTCTCCGTCAGCAATTATTATAGCTGAGCTAGTGAAGAAAGTGCATATGTAGTTGAAAAATTCTTTAATAACATACGCTAGGTTGTGAGAGTTGATGGCGTAAGCCTGCGCAATTTTGGAAATTGCGCCTAATATTGCTAAATAGCTTTCTTGTCTGATTTTGAATGCATATCCAAATGTGACATGATTTGGTTTATTGTAAGACAATCTAAACTATAGAGGTTGTTTACTTGCATACCTGTTATATTTTTGTATTTTGCAGGTTTGACATTTATTTATATAATCGGTTATGTCTTTAGCCATGAATTTCCAATAATATTTTCCTTTAGTGTGTCCGATTGTATCTGAGATTCCGCGATCATTAGTTTTAGCTAAATGGTAATTTTTGATTTAATTCTGTTACTATTCATGATTTATTATGTAGCACACCCGTGTCGTCATATTATGAAAGTTAGATGTGCTTATGTTGGCCACTTTTTTAATGTATTTAGAAATATCTGTATAGAGGGTATCATTCGAAAAATAGCATTAGTAATGTATATTTGGTTGCAATGTTTAATTAGTAGTTCATTAAACATTTAAATTGTTTAGGTCGTTTAGGTACACAGTGTGGTAGATAATTCTGTGATACCATTTTACACAGCCTTTCTTTGGTAGAGTAGTATTTAAGAATTCGATTGGATTTTTAAAATGTTGCAACGGTTTTTTCAGAAGTATCAGTAGCAAGTGAAGATTGTCGTTGTGTATGAATTGTGCCCACAAGGGATTCGTTTCCATTATCTTATGGATCTTTTTTATTAATGTCATTGAAGTTAAAATGTCGAGGTTTATGTATTGCAGTAGAAACGATTGTCGGCATGTCAAATAATTCTTCAATACCTGGAGAACTGGCACTGCTTAGTATTATGCTTTCGTTACTTAAAAATTGTTCGAGTGTATTTAGTCGTGTAGGTGTTTCTACTGTCATTAGGTGAATTTGAATGCGTGATAGGGCTCCAACTATCTTGATGTTTTCCAGGTATGCTCTGAATGTCAAAATCGTATTCCAGTAATTTTAATGCACATATTGTCAGTTTTGAGTTGCGTTCTTTTAAACTTTTAACCAAGTAAGTATTTGGTGTGTGTAAATTTTATTCCAAAAATAAATAGGCTCAAAATTGCTTGTTTCATCATACTATGAGGATATTCTCATTCTATTATTGCGTATTTTTGCTCGGTATCATTTAGTGTTCTTATTGTGTAACAGATCAGTTTTGCCTCTTGGGAACCATATTTCGACGTGAGTTCGAAAGTTAGTTCAAAGTTTGGAAATTGAAATAAAAGTTCGTTTCTAAAATTTGTAAATATTTGGTGAATGTACGATTTTGTTTTCTTCCTTTAAACATCTTAAAAATTTTGTAATTATGCAAAATATTTCACAAATTTGCGATAGTATCCAAATAATCCTAAAGGTCATTTTTCTTGCGTTATGTTTTTATGTACCTATATCGAAGATTTTAGTAGCGAACATTTTTGTAAGGTCCGATTCTATTCCATCATGTGTTATTATGTGTCCGAAATATGACTGATTTGTGCCAAAATTCTATATCTAGTTGGACTTTTAAATTGATTCTTCTTCTATATGAGATAAAATACATTATGGCATCGACGAGATAAATGAAGCATTTATGAAGAGTTAAACTAATGCAGCGTTTATCTCTCTTTAAAGGGCGAATAATTGCGTGTTTTTAAAACCATATGGTACTCTCTTAAACAAAAATGTCACCTTTTCACGTAAAAGTTTATTCTTTTGGAGTCTTTGACGGCTAATTCTATTTAGTAAAATCAAAAAGCAAGCTTTAAGTTAATTTCAAAAATGTATAATGCAGTTTCTATACGTGGGAATAGACATTCGTCTCATGTTGTCTGTTCATTCAATGTTTTGTAATAATTCGGATGGACATTATTTGATGGCATGTTTGCTAATTGCGGTAGAGTAAAACGTGGTGGGAATTATGGTGAATGATGGTTTGAGTACCCCTGTATTGTTAAATTTATTGCTCAAAGCTTGACAAAAAACATTGACCTGAAATGTTAAACAAGTAAATGTTCAGCGAATTAACAAAAACAAGAATCAATAAAGAACACACTTAGCAAGCATAAATTTTAATGAAACCAAAATTTAGAAATTAGCCGGGTTCAATAAATTTTTAACACAATTGATCAAACTGATACAAACACAAATATTTGGTTTAAATAAAATTGTAGGTAATTAAACTTTAAATGGATAAGCGAATAAATTTGTTACAATGCAGATAGTTACTTGTATCGAAAATACACTAGATTAAAATACAGAATACTTACAAAGGTATCGTTAAAAAGAAGGAATACGTGTTCCCTTGCATGCAAGCCAAAACAATATTCTCGTTCCCTAGAAGCTGTGAACAGGTAAAAATTAAGCACTTGCAAATTTGATTTAAAATATGTGACATTGAAAAGTTCTTAAAATTTCTAAAGAATACCACTTCTCTTCGCAACCATTTGATGTAGGTCTATTCTAAATCCATTAGGATTAAAATTATCAAGAAACATTCAGCAGGAGACGGCGGAACTCAACGAGATCAAGGACTCGTCCGGATAAGGTTCCTCGAACGTGCTCCTGTTGGTGCTGTCGATTAGGATAACGCCAAAACTAGGATTCGGTTCTAATCAAAACTTGACGATGTACTGCAATTCTAATTCTTTAAAAAAATACCTGAAGAGGTTCCTTCACAAACTCAGCAAGCGGCAGCTAATAAGCATCGAAGAAAAGCTCGTGCTTGTCCAAAATTAATTAAGTCCACACACGGTAGACTTAATAAAACAAAAAGTAAATTAAATTCTATCGCGTAGAAAACTTTACCCGCGTCCGACGCTGTGGACATCTTTTGTGCTTCTCTTCACACATGTCTGCCATCGAAATTCTCATACTTAATCAATGACACTCTTGTAATAGCTACCCTTTCCCTTAAAACACCCACATGAAACTTAATATCAACCCCGCAGGTTAAATACAATTTTGCGACTGCGCAAATTACAAATTATCGAAATGAAACTCTTGTCCAAATTCGCAGCGTCGACCAACCTTTACAGCTTGAGGTCTCCGCTCGCACTCCTCCAACGAAACCCTCGAAAACCTCGTTGTCACCTCTGCCCAAGTGTGACCTTGGCTACAACCGGAACAATCGATCGAGAATTTTAACATTTACGAGGGTAGCACGGATAATTTCTGCAAACTAATATTTTTAGTGAGTCAAAGGAACCAAACATGCCATTAAAAATCCTTATTGTTTTCTATTTTGAAAGTTACAATTGAGTTTTGATAACTGCAATAGTTATTTTACAAGCTAATTTCAAAGCGAGTGGTTTGTAGCAAAAATGAATTTAACGAGAGAAAATTTTATAGCCATGTCTTACTACGATTTTAAAAGTTCTTTAATTACAAAACAAAGCGTTTCAATACATCGTGCTGCATTTGGCGATGAAGTTGTTTCTCGGTGGAGTGTTTACAACTGGTATAATGAATTCAAATTTCAAAGGGTTTCAATTAGTGACGATTTTCGCGATGGAAGGCCAATCTCAGCCGGTACTTAAAGAAATATAGACGCCGTACGCAGAATGATTCAAGACAATCTAGTCACGTATAGGATTATTAGGAGCATCTAAAAATTTAAAAAATCATGTACAGAAACGATCAAAATAATGTGAAAAAAGCATGGCAAAGTCGGAGCAATGTCAAATGATTGTTGATTGTTTACTTTTGATTATCAAGCATCATGAATTTGCTCCGCCAGGCCGTACAATTAATAAAGAATACAATCTTGAAGTGTGAAGAGAATTGCGGAACGTAATGCGAAGAAAACAGCCACATTTGTAGACTACCGGATACTGACCCAGCTCACTCGGCGTATCTTATACAAACATTTTGGTAAATCACCACCTAATTCAGCTTCTCCAACCTCCGTGCAGTCCATAAATTGCTTCTTGTGACTTTTGTCTTTTTCCAACACTCGAATTACCATTCAAAGGGAACACAATTGATGATTTCAACACAATTCAACCAAATGCAACATGTATACTCAAAGCTATTGAAAAAACTGATTTTCCGATATGTTTCGAGAAGTGGAAAAATCGACGGAAGCGTCTCGTGAAGTCAAATGTGACTATTTTGAAGGCTGATACTTATCGGAACCAGCGGAATAGCGCCAGTGTGATTTCATGGACACAGGTCGGATAGTAATCAAGCACACATCGTATACAATGGACAAACGTAACTGACACGTACTTTTTTAGCGACAACCAAAGCCACTAAAGAGGTGGATCATGCTCTCAGAATTGCGATGAAAATTCGTTTTATCGAAATATTTCGAAAACGGGAACAGTTCGAAAGGGTTTTCAAATGGCACTATCTTTTACTTTCTAAGATCTTTCCATTAATGTATATTTACTCCTACTGGTGCACAAGATTGGGTAGTATTAGCGTAAAATCAATATATCTCAGCTAATTGAATATTTGAAAACAGATTCGAAAAATACGTTAAAAATTCTTAGTAAGGGGTTTTTAATGAAGTATTTCACACTTACATATAATGGTTATACAAAAAAACCAGTTTATTTGTAAGCTGCGCATTTTATGACTATTAAGTACACTAAACTCATTAGTTTAACAAATATATTTATACATTCTTATGGGAAAGGTTTATTGTATAATTTTATTACGTAAACCCGATGAAAACATGAATTCGTTAAATATCACAAAACGAGCAAAGTTAGCAGTACTTGAACTAGTTCCAATTTAGAAACCATAATTGCGTTTTATATCAGTGGTAGAAATCAATCATTTATACTGATATCTTTGAAACGTATAGGGATGGTGAGATAAAAAAACAGTTACTACAAATCTTTATTATGCTTTAGTATGGCATTCAATGGAGATATCTGGGTAGTTGTTTAGTTTATTACTATTATGCTATACATGATTGTCAGAAAATGACGGAAAAAGGTCTAATTGTAAACAGAGATTTGTTGTGCTTTAACCAAATATACATTTTGCAAACCGTTTTTGAAGCGCTGGTTAGCTAGTTTTCAATTTTTAGATGCAGAAACAAATATTCCTGGCTTTACAAGTATTTGCGTTACTCTGTAATGTTGCACACCGTAGGCAAATATGTGTGACTTTACTGCGATAACGAACGTTTCATATGTGTATTGTATATTGAAGAATCCTTTTTCACAAAATTTTGTAACAAATTTTGTTATTCTTTGAGAAGTTGTGCGAAATCTCTTTTTATTGTCAAGCGACCATGAATTAGATCCCATTCGAAGGGATATGTCGTGAGCTATTGCCCCTCTTTATATTGCCTCGTTGAAATTTCTCCAGTTATATTTATCGACGAACTTTAACCCGCGATACCTAGTTCCACATTCATCAAGCTGCTTCTACCATGAATACAAAGAGGTATCTTCATTTGCACTATCAATTATGTCTTTTAATACATCATGTAATTAAATTTCTCGATACGTTATATGATGTGAAACAAAATTACATACTTGAAAAGTCATCATTAACATTTGAATTACATTTACCTAATTTGTTACGGGCTGGACAACCGCGCCCTTCAGTTTGTACCTACCAGCAAATATTTAGATTATTAAAGGATGATTTTGTTTAGGATTTATTTTCTTTTCGTATTTAAGACGCTTTCGTATTTACTTTCCTCGCCTGTGTACGTAACAGTTTAAGATCTAGGAAGTTATATGTTGTGCTGGCAAAAATATTGGGTTATTATTGCCGTTATGCAACTATTGAAATTATTTAAGTGTAATTATTTATTAGAGTATTTTACAATGATCGTTTGAATTTTCTAATTATTAAAGAGAGCGTATTAGGTTTTTTTAAGCATTTCCGGTTAACCATCATGACTTGGTGTTCTATGTGCGTCCTTACAACATTAAGATCGGAATATTTTCGTAAGACAGTCGGTGTGATTGGCGAGAACGAAGTGCCTATTCCAACAGTGATATTTTTATTTGGAATTTAAATTATGTGTAAATATTTATTGTGGAAGAAATAGTGCCTCTATTTAAGGGTTGCATTAGTTCCAGTGATCTTATCTAATTTATGGATATCATAATCTATGTTTATATATAACAAGGAGTTCTAAACGTAGTCTTGTTAATTATTTTTTTATAATTTTAATTTGGGTGTCTTATTTCAGTTAGGACTTCTTGTTTGGGAAATTAACTGCAGGTCTACATGAAAGATGATTATTTTGGATATCGAATGGTAAATAATATTTAAGTTAAAGTACTGAAATAATTATCAATTTTTCAAATAAAATACACATTTGTGTGAAAAGCTTTTAATCTATTCGATCGAATGGTAACCTTGGAATTTCTCCACTAGGCAGTTCGGTGCCCTTTGTGATTTAAATACATCCAAAGTATGTATATTGATCTGTTGCCAATTTTGGAATGACAATAAAACTGCACTGCGAAAAGCATAGCGTGAAATTAATTTCACAATTTAATAAGAGTTTATTTTGATTGAGACATTAGTACATTTCCCGGAGAAATGGATGCAATTTTGTTATATTGGTTCAGTTGCTGAAATCTAAAAGCAAATAATTATGTACGTTTCCGTCTAGTGATCTGTTAACCTAGCTGACAAGTTTTCTTAATGGGATCTAAATAAAATTTATTTCAGGTTGGGTAGGGCTTGATAGCCATTTATATTAATAATTTTTGTCGAATTTTTGAATTTATAACGGAGTGAATAATCCTTAGTTCTGAATTATCACTCTACCATTTAATTTATTAATTTAGAAACTGTTTTGGGTTTCCATTTACCTGTAATAGTGTTCAAATTTAGCTAAAGTTTAGTTCCAAAAGATCTGAAGATTTATTATTTGACCATTTAGGATAAGTATTTATGTGTAGCTGTGTTCTTTTATTTGTTGTAAAAGACTTATTTAATAAATGTTGTATTGTTAATGATTTTTTTGGGAAACAATTGAAAAGTTTCATGTCTCTTCATATTACCCTACTTTGCCGTTAATTATATTTTCTAATATAAATAAGAATTTTTCCCAATTGATATGTACCATGTTTGAAGCTAATAGTAAGCCTGGTGCAAAGTTACAACACAATTACAGATACTTCCGTTAAACTGAAATAATTACTTCACAATTTTACATTTATACCCTTCTTTCTGCAGGAGACACTTTTGGATTCCACAATTTTAGGGTAATGCGCCGGCTTCATTGGAAGCTATTTAAAAAACTGCTTAAACGTCTACAGTCATATATTATTTAGATTAACTGTTTTTCGGTAAGGCGGGTGTTTTTGCGAAAAAGCTGTTACTGTTTCATCGCCCATAAATTCAAGGCGCATTAGGTGACAGCTTTCAAATTTGGTAGACTTAAATTAAGCAGTGGTTTCTCCTGTGGTTAAACGTTTGATAATAGCAATTTTTTTCCTATTCGGAGAAGTTATTGGAAGCAGAGATCGACTCGGTTCAACCCCCCATTTTTTTATACATCTATCAAATTCACAACTTCAATTTATTTTTGTCCACTTATACTTGCTTAAATTTATTCCTTTTAAAGATCGTTTACATTCCCTATCGGATTTATTTCTAAATTTTGTCCCTCTGATATCCTATCTGAACCATTAATGATATAGTTTGTATGTTCTTTTGTATCTATTATTTTTATGATTTTAGAATGTGCCCCTTTACTTGTTGTATTGTCTTTTGTTCTCTGCTATTTAACTGCTATACCATCTGTTATAATATATATACACACACACACACGCGCGCGCGCGCGCCCACACACACACGCGCGCACACGCACACACACACACACACACACACACACACACATATATATATATATATATATATATCAATGATATAGTATGGCAGAGCCATCTATTGTTTTCTTAGGAGTTTATATTGAAATAAATAAGTAGATTCCTCC
>JAHWXV010240484.1:0-10675 GCA_024586415.1 Phrixothrix hirtus | reverse complement strand
ACATAAGAAAATATTATAGTTTAATTAAATAGTACCTAAAGGTTAAAATATTTTCTTAAATATTTGCATTTTAAATAAAATCAAGTGTTAAAGTTTCCATAGTGCGTGGCGCCAGTTAGAAAGGTGATTCTAAAGAAATCCAGACAGGTACCAATAAAGTTAACAGCCCCAATAAAAATATTGCTAGAAGCCGTGAGAAGTTTAACGTATTCTGTAATAAAAGGAAATAGACAAACTTTTAAAACTCTTAGGCAGGATTGGTTAAAAGGACCTTGGACAAATTTCGTAGTCATCGAAACGAAAAGTTATAAAAGATCCTGCACCATCAGAAATCGAAGTCTTTGGGTTCCAGCTTTAATACTACGTAGTTAGATTAAACATGTGCTATAAGTGCCAAGATATAGAAATCGATTAGTTGGTAAATAGTTCTTGATATCGTAATTACTGATACAAGTCTAGCGAAGACGTTATTTCCACAATCAGCACAATGCAGTAAAAATTCACGATCCAAGATCAAAGAAAATTTGAGTAGCTCGATTCACCAAATTCTCCAAGAAAAGCACGCAATAATCCGAATTTGCGAGCTAGATAAACGTCATATTTACATAAGAAAATTGGACGCCATGTAAGTGAAAATTTACAAACATTATTAAAACAGTGAAGAAATAAAACTTTTATTTATTTTCATTCAAATAATTTTAACAACTTTTTAAATTTTAAATTTTATATTTTTCGCTGTTGCTAATATTACGCCGAAAATCACGTAAGAAAGGTCAATGGCCTGATATTAGAAAAATTGTTAATTATGAGTTTTAAAATTTCATTTTTAACGAAAACTTGTTTATATGTATGTCTTTAATTTATATTTGAAATAATAAATGTTTTTTTAAAAATAATTAATGAAGTTGTTAATTATTTAAATTTTGACTGTTATAATTTTAATAATATTTGGAAAATATCCAATCTGCATTTTTTATAATTACTCCTTTATTTCGAGTTAGTCATATTAATTAAAAAAATATGACCAACTCGAAATAAAGGAGTAATTATTAAAAATACAGACTGGATATTTCTCAAATATTATTATAATAAATGTTTGTTTAAACTTTAATCTGGTTTTGGCTCATGCAAAAATAAATAGAAATGCGCAAGGTACAGTTAGGATAATCCTATGTAATCTTTAAAAAGGTACTCGACCCTTTTAACAAATTGACAGGTGGAAACCACCCTTAAAATTCAAAATTTTATATAGTTTAAAATATTATGTTTGCTGCAGTGTTTAAAGTTAATGCACGCTATTCAATTAATTATTAATAACAAACCATAAAGCAACGCAATAAACGGTAGACTACATTTCAAATTCTCACTAGCTGAGTTTAATCGAAAGGATTGTGGTGTAACTAGCCCAAAACCTAGTGAAGCAAGGGAGTGAGATAATGTTATATAGGGTGTCCGCGAAATGCATTACGTTAACTGCATGTACCTTTTAGTATCACGACAAAAATGCCTATATTGCATATTTTTCGAAATATTTGTAATTGAAATTTTCAGTCCGCCCCTGTTTTTAACTTGGTCTACTGTGTTCAATAATAAGTGACTTGCCGACTGTATCTAGCAATAGAATGGCGCATACGATTTCATGTTCTCAGCTAATTATTAAATACATGTAAATGTATTGAATCTATAATTACTGTTTCAAATAAAAGGTTTGATTTGTTTTTTAAAATTTCTAGTGGCTTTTGATTGTGTATGTTTATAATTTCTTTAAAGTAAAAATGATTTTTCACTTATACCATTTTCGGTATATTTGCATTATCGAAAAGGAAAACATTTTTATAAATATTCTACGTTTTGTTAAATTGTACACAAAATTTATGAACAATATTTGTGCTAATTTAATAAAAGTTTAATTTGTCTTTTTAAACGTAAAATGCATTTTGCAATCAATTGCGTGGTGTGTAATTTAAATTTTGTAAAAATAGTTCAAAATCAAAATAGTAAATACGTTTCATACTTTGATATAATTTGTATGCATGTTTAACAAATAAGTTTTTTAGTAATTAATTCATAAATAATTTATAATTAATAAGCAATAGGTTTATAGAAAAAAGCAAATTTAGCCGATTAAAAGAATATGTTCTGTTTTTTTTTATTAAAACAGCCGACGGCCATGAACTCAAGAAAGTATATGAATAGTAAACGTAATATGATATTTTGTAAATTACGATATTTTGTAAATTACGTTTCACAGTAAAGCATAACCAGATCTGTATCCATGACAGATTTTTACGCATTTGCGATTTAGATTAAAAATTTTTACAGATGTGTCTGTCTACTAAGGGCATGTGTTAAATAATGCATATATATCGGGGACACCCTGTATAATTGGTACGTCTCTGAGACTAACTAAATTTTTACATGAACAGTATTACGGGGGTTATACAATCACCACCCAAGATGCATATGCAAATATGCAATTGAATGTGTGAAAATATGAATGTTTTATGTCTGTATTTATTAAAATATGAAATAAAATGAACATACATTTTTAAACAGGAATATAAATATTGTAACGAAACTAGTTAATCGTTTAAAAGTCTTTATTTATATTCACTAAATTGTGATCATTTATTTACACTTATTTATTTAAATATTTATTTCACAGTATACTAATAACACAGTTTATATTTCTATTTATTTATAAAAGTTTTTAACACAACAAGATTCTAGGCAAAAACTAAAAACTAAAGGAATCTAAAGTGCTATTTATATGAAAGGAGAATTCTAGAAAAAACCGAGAATAGTAAAGAATAAAATTAGTCATAATGATGACGTAATAAACTCCAATGCCATTATTCATTGCTGTAAGCTTCAATTTATTTATCTAGGTATCAGTTACACTAATGAGTCATTTGTGATTACATCATTTATCTTAGTTCTATGAAATGTTGAACGTTCTTTAAATTATTTTTATTTTTAATTTTGTTACAATATAAAAATTTCATTCACTCAGGTATCTAAATATCAAAAGACAGTCTGCCAAACGATATCATATCCATTTTATACTAGTTTTCCCTGTTATTTTTGGAAACAGCTAATGAATTTTAAAAATCACCAGCAACTTTTTCTTAAAAGTTTAACCATCATTAATTTATAAAAGTTTGACTGTAAAAAATATGACAAATCATTCTTGCATTAATACAAATATAATACTTTTTAGATTGATACTCCAAAAAAATGTCGCGATAGTTGCGAGTATGTATGCGTTATGAATAACTCAGAATAGACCATTTCCAACTTAATGAATACTTACTACTCACAATGCCTGCAGTCCTAAATATTGCGGCACTCATTTTCAATTGATTTTATCTACGTCATCTTTGAGTTTTGACCTAAGGTTAATTATCAAAATTTGCTTGTTTTAATGAAATTCTATATGCCATTTTAATAAAAGACTCAATTCCCATAACACCCTGTATAGTAAGAATTCTCATACACTGTGAAAAGTCTCTTTAAATTTCGGTATTGCCATGAGAAAAGCAACAAAAGCTTGAATTGCCTTTTTCAGATTATGGTATTTAATAACGTTATTCACTTGACTCGTTATGAGATTTATTAGAGATGTTTATTTTTTATGACTTTCATGTCCACTTTTTTTTGTATAACTAAATAAAGCCATTAATATTCAAGTTCTAATAAAATATGATGCGATTGAGTTATTATTTATTCTAATGTGTTTTATATATTACTTGTTTCAATAGGTATATTGTTTTCCTGTGACACGAGTTGACTATGGACATCAAAATATGTTTGTTGTATTTGTAAACATTGTGATGCCCTTCAAAGCTGAGAACAAATTAATGTTATCCTGTAAAAATTTTTGATTTTGTTTTTGAAAAAGTAATGTTCTTCAATTTCTAATAAAAAATTTGGGGAGAATATTCAGTTATAAGGGCTTTATCTTTTACTTAAGCTTGTTATAATAGTGAAGAATATAAAATCACATATGGATTATTAACTTAACAGAACAGGAAAAAATAACAGTTAAAGCAATCATTTTATTATTTATACCAAAAGAAAAAATGATTTTTTGTAAAATTTGTTAAATTGTACGTACGTTATGCAAAAAAAAATCTACGATATCACAATATTACCGTTTACGTAAGCCATTACAAATAGAATTGCCCAAATATATTGTATTAGTTATCTATAAACTAAGCAATCTTTTACATACTGTATATACAGGGTGTTACGGGAATTAAGTCTTTTATTAAAATGTCTTATAGAACACCATAAAATAAGCAACCTTTGTTAATGAACCATAGGTTAAAACTGCTAGCATATCCATTCATAACTTTATCACAACCAATATGACATCACCATATACACAGATCGTATTATAACATTCCAATTTTTTGTTTGTAAACAACCACGAAGAAAGAAATCTGCTGTTTTAATAAAAAGGCAATGTATTTCATATAAATTTAAAGCGATATACAGTTACAACGATTCGAACGCCTGCTAGAGAAGGTATTCCATTTTTTGTGTGAAAATTATAAATTGGTTTCCCATTTAGTGTATTTGTTCCATTTGTAGTATAGTATTTAATATCTAGTTTTTAATTTGTAGGTATGAGTGTAGGTAGCTGAACTTTGTGATTTATTGCTTTGAGATAATACAATGAAACAATGCTGTTAATTAAAATATCTATAAATTGGTAGTTTTTATTTCTTTCTGGAGTAAGTTACCACTTAGCACATGGATTAATGCAACGCTAGTTTATGGAACACGAAATGTGAAGGTCTTTGTTACAGTATAAACTCAACATCACTCATAAATAGATTTTATTTACAATCAATCGAGTATTTTTGCAGGTTTAATGATATAATGAATACATTTACTGCAACAAAGCTAGCGGTAATTTTTTAGAAAATTAAGCAAGCAATAATTCCCTAAAATTACTAAACAGTTGAACTAACGTAAACGTACAACAAATGTCACGTGAAAATATCTAGGTCATAAATGTGTCATTTACGTACTTAAAATAGGACAGTTATCATTGCGTAAAACTTAAAAAATGAATAAATACACTTTAAATATAAATCAAATTCATCCTAAATGTAACAAAAACAAAAAAGTTAAGATAGTTACGAGTATCTATACGTCATCAATATCTCACAATAAACCATTTCAAATCTAAAGAATACTTGATGTATTACGTAGTACCGACGTTTGCGACCCGCAATGCCTACAGTCCCAAACATTGCGGTACTCATTTTCAATTGATTCTATCCACGTTATTTTTAAGTTTTGACCTAAGGTTAATTATCAAAATTTGCTTGTTTTATGAAGCTCTATATGCCATTTTAATAAAAGACTCAATTCCCATAACACCCTGTATAATATGGAAAAAAGCTTAAATAAAAAGTAATCAAATAATTTTTCTAGACCAATCGTATATTAGTTGTAAATGAAAATCTTTAATATTCTTTTACGTAATTCACTGAGTGTGAATAAAATGCAATTCTTTTCAACAATAGTTATTGTTATAGGTTGTAAAGAAAAGGAAACATGTGTTGATGATTGTGATGACAATAATCACATGTTTTCCCCGGCTCTTGCAATGTTTTGCGGATACTCTTTAGAGGTTATTAACACTAATCAATAGTTACTCTCCAAAAACCTGGTACGAAGACAGGCATATGACTAAAAAAAGCAAACCCGGCTTCTCAGAAAAACTGGAAAGTCCGTGCCGTTCATCCTTCTTGTTAACGCATGCCGGGATATAAGGGACTCTTAGAGCACTGTTAAGGAGACCTCGGGGTCAAAGCCGAGCGGCCCCAAAGTATTGACAAAGAAGACTAGATGATGATTCAATTTGCCATAATAATAACTTGGTTCCTTCGGGAGCGAGGCGAAAAAAAAAGAAAAGTCACTTTATAGAACATATATATGTTTCAAATACCATATTTGATTAACTTTTATCTCTTATATAACAATACGTCCTTAGAACATTTGAATTTTAGGTTTTTAAAGGTGCATGCTAATACGTCTTCGTAATGAAATTTAATTAATAAAAATACAAATTAGTTACAACCGTTAATGTTGCTAACTGTTAATTTCAATGTGTTTATAAAAAATTTATTAAAAAAAATGTATATTTTATTTCAGTCAACGTGTTTATTTGCGTTTCGTTAGTCAAATAAATTAAACTGGTGGATTAGATACTTTAATGGTCATTTTACTAGAATAATAGTAATTTATAAACCATTTGCACTATTTATCAACCGTATGCACAAATACGCAATCAGCCGATGACTAATAAAAATGATAGGCTAAAAGAGCTAACTTTTACCAACTTTTGTTAAATTCCCTGACTTTTGGGATGTTTACAAAATTCCCTAACAATTCCAGATTTTTCAGGTATTCCAGTTAAGGGGGAACACTGTAAACATGTACCATATGAAGTATGACAACTGATAAAGTTGCATTGAATTGAGTCATTGCCTAGCAACGGTAACTATGCAGTTGTTATGCATGAACTTTAAAAGTTAAAATTGTTATGTCAGTTAGTGACTCAACTATTGAAATATATTAGGCCCAGTTGTATAAAGCATAGTTAATTATACGAGTAACAACATTGTTAAATAGTTAAATTCGTTGTTAAGCTCTGTGATGTGATAGTTTGATTAATGCAGGCCAATCACGGAGTTTAATTCAACTTTAATGACATTGTTATAGTTAACTAAGCTATATGCAACTGGACCTTAGTGTTGTGTCGTTTTGCCAAACATTATATTGAACTCAAAAATTGTACAAAGAGTCAATATAGTTTTTAAAAAAATTTGGCGAAAGTGCATGCTACCAAAACTCAAAAGAGTTTATAAACAACCTCGTGTTTTTGAGTGACACAGGAGGTTTACTACTGGGAGAAAAGAATTTTATGTTTGTAATAACTGATGAAAATGTTGAAAAAGTTCGAGAAATTGTTAGAAAAGACATTTGAGCATAAGATATTAAATATCAATTGGGAAGTTGTCAGACAAATTTTGCACAACAATTTAAATGTGTTAAAAGTCTGTTATAAAATTGTACCTACGAATTAAACACTGGATCAGGAGTGCGGAGTTTCAAACTGTACTGACATTTTGGATAACATTAACTAGGTTTCTTAAATTTAATAAGGACGAAATATGGATCTTCCAGTACCACCCGGAAATTAAGCGAGAGTCCATGCACTGGAAGACACCCGGTTCTATCAAAGTAGACAAAAATGAGCAAATCGAAGTTGAAAACAATGCTGTTTTTTCAATGTTAGGAGTGTTCTGTTAGTTGAGGGAACAGATCTGAAAGGAGAGTACTGAGTTGTGGACAAATGGATGAATGTTGCAACATGATAATGCTCATCATAATGCTTTGTTTGTGAAGCAGTTTTTTAACCTTCAAGAACAGTACCACCCTTCATGCATGCCTGATAGTGCACTATACAATTTCTTTTTATTTCGCGAAATAAAAAGTAAGCTTAAGGAGACTCATTTTGAAAATGTTAATGATATAGATAAAAAACGGCAGAACTTCTTAAGGCACCGATGACTGATGTGCACTGTTTCCACCAGTGACAAACGCATATGCAACGGTGTATAGATGTGCAAGCCCTTAAAAACCTCGCAAAGATTATTGAAATAATAATGACGATTTTAAACTGACACTATGTTAACAGCAAAGACTTTTTGATATTAAAATATTTGTAATTAAACTATTGGGCCCAACCATGTATTTTAGTCTGAGCAATATGGTTCGATGGTTGCAAGCTCTGATAGTATTGTAACAAAATTAGAAATAAAAATAATTTTATAGAACATTCTAAAATGTTTCATAGAACTAAGACAAATGATGTAATCGTGTATGACTCATTACTGTAACTGACATCTAAATAAATTGAAGGTCACATAGCATTGAAATTTATTGCATCATTATGACTAATTTTATTGCTGAGTAATGTAGAATTTTCTAGACTTCTTCTTTCTATATAAATGGCAGATTAAATTCCTTTAGTTTAGTTTTGTTTAGAATCTTGTATTGTTAAAAGCTGTTATAAATAAATAGAAATATAGACGTTTATTATTAGAGTACTGTCAAATACATACTTACGTAAATAAGTGTAAATAAATAGCTGTAATTTAGTAAATATAAATAAAAACTTTCAAACAATTAACTAGTTTCGTTTTATTTTATATCTTTCAGTACTACACGGGCATATTTATAGCTGATGTGTTAACGTCAAAACAAATATACATAAATAAAGAATATTTTAAATTAAACTATCTAAAATTTTCATTATCTATTTATTAATTATATAGGGTGTCTACAGACGTTTGACAAATAAATTTTCCTGACTTTTCCCTGTTTTCATTACTCAAGAAATATTTTCGCTGGCTATATTTCTATAAACTCACTCCTACAAAAGCATTGTCGATTTGTTTATTAATAGATTTCTTGCAGTCACACACTGTATTTAGGTATATACAATTTTGTTCTATAGACAGATTCTATTATATTGAACTTCAAATTTGGAGGAAATACTATGCTTTTTTTATTCTGAAAATCGTGTATAATATTGATTTCCTATTCCAGTCCTCTAAAAGAATATATTTCAAAAATAAATAATATTGTTGATATCATTAAAAATATTATTAATTCGTATCAACATGCTTAAGAATAAATAAAATTGTATATATAAAATTCTTAGATATAAATAATGTGAATTAACGTTAATGTAAATTAACATTCCTTTAAGATATGTTATAAATATTAAACACGGCAGTAGACTTGCTAAAACAAAGCAACGGATACGCGACCATCTCAATAGATTGTAGATTTTAAAGTAAGCTGGAAAATTACCAAATTTGCTGCAAATACATACCCAAGTTAAGATTTAATGCTACGAATTCGCAAATAGACACGATTTATGCTGATTAGTGTGATCCGTGAGAATCGACTAACTGAAAACCAGATTTAAATTCATTGGTTTAAATTCAGAAAACAACCGTGTCGGACAAACCGACTTGTGAAAGGTAAACCCAAGACAACAGAAAATTAGCATCTTTTCCTGATTCACAAAAACCGATACACAAATTTCGCCAAGTTACAGTGACAAGTTCAACAGTCAAAGGCCCGGTGATAAATTCATCGTGACAAATTGAATTAGAGCAGGAACAATACGAATTTATTGTTACACTCACGACCGTGAGAAACATAAAGCCCTATTTAATTCATAAAATAATTGGAGCACGACACAGCTCAGAAGACTACGTTGCAAAATATAGCAAGGTTAGTCTCGATTTAAATTAATTTCTCGGTGTCTGGGAGTGATCAAAAGACAATCAAGTTTAAATTTATAACAAAATGCATTTATTTAGCTAAATAAAGGTATTCATCTTTAGAAATATTCCATTCTATCCAGATACCTTTCTTTAGACAAAACTATTTTAATTTTATTCAACATTTTAAGTAAAATAACCGTAAAGAAACATTTTTACTGTCAACATTTGAAATCCATATTTGTAAATTGATAGAATCAAAACGATAATTGTTAACATTTTTATTTTCTTAATTTAAATTTTTTTACATTTAATCAGTTATTGCATTCTATTTTTTTTCGCGCTTCCAAACTGTTTTTGTACATTTACCGGCTATGTTGATTGTCACGTTCTGATATATTTTCCTAATTGTTACGATTGTCACGGTAACATCACGATTATACTGCAGAACAAGTCCATTATGGTTCTTAACGGTACTAGTACTGTTATGGAACGGAGTAAAGATTTGATATCAAATTGTCGTAATTAGGCGATAGTTGTCGTTAGCGCAAAAAACAGTGTACGACACACGATTGTGAAATACCTTAGTACAACAAGTCTCGACTTGTTATAAGGCGATCTTGTATCGTAAACTACTATATTATGTTATGTGTATATGTTTAAATGTTTTCATTTCAATAAATTGTTTTATACTGAATTGGTATTTGTTCCAGCGTTTACGTAACAAAAAACCTTAACAAGTAACAGGTACACAATTCCCAAGCCACGGAGGTTGCTACTTCAATAATAAAGTGGTGTAGTCGATGACCTTTAACTTACAATAAATAAAATGCTTGATCAACATTTAATTGATAAAAAACAATTAAAGCGTCGCGGTATAAAACAAAGAAAAAAGTTACTTTTAATTCCATTTATAAAAGCTATACTATTAGCATATGTGTATGTCAAATGAACAAATTTTTACAATTTGTTAAACAAATAAAAATATGCTGACGTTTGTGTGCATCATTAAAAGTTAAGTATAAATAAAATGAAGAAGAAGATTTCTCCTAAAAATGGCACGAATTTTAAATATAATTCGGCACAAGTGAAAAGCCACGAAACTGTAATATGAACAATTCTAAGGCTACTCACCAAAAGATTTTTAACCTAACTAAATAGGTAAAAATATAAAAGTTTGCATTTCCAAACAGTGTGACACAGCACCAGCAGACTAATGGTTTCGCTCTAGTGGAGCTCATCAGTGCTGGGTGCCTTAAAATTCGTGCCATTTTTAGGAGGAATCTTCTTCTTTATTTTATTTATATTAAAATACCTCCTAATATAAACAATAGATGGCTCTGCCATTATTTGTC
>JAHWXV010240469.1:0-11389 GCA_024586415.1 Phrixothrix hirtus | reverse complement strand
GTTCTGAAAAGAACCTATTGGACAACGTTTCGGCCGACTCACATCTGCCATTATCAAGTCTGTTGTAACTGTCTACTTCGCAATCTTGTTGTTCGTATGGTTCCATACGAACAACAAGATTGCGAAATAGGCAGTTACAACAGACTTGATAATGAGAGATGTGAGTCGGCCGAAACGTCGTCCAATAGGTTCTTTTCAGAACCAAAACATATTTACGCGAGGGATTACCTAGAAAACCGTGGAAACTCGCGGAAACTCGCGGAAACTCGCGGAAACTCGCGGAAACTCACGGAAACTTTATATGTATATATATATATATATATATATATATATATATATATAAGTGAATGGATAATAAAACCTAATTGGTGAATTACCAGAACCATTTTTATACCAAAATTACAAACGTAAATCTTTAAATTTTGCAAAATCATTATTAACAACATTTATCAATATTCAAAAATCCCAGTTCACGTTTTGTAAAACACAGAATTTTTCTTAAAAAACCACATCAGCTTTCCCGTGAGAACATTGTCTTCTAAAAATAAATGTTAACTACCGATACCCCTTTCCCCTGCAATTTCAAGGCGAAAACTTCCATTAGCAGTAGTAGAGTCTCGAACATCACGAAAAGTAGTCGAATTCTTCCGTGTGTGTGTGCCTAGAATAACTCTAATGAAATAACTGACCAGTTACCCTTTCATATGCATGTGCACTAAAGGCCGAATTATTGAGAATTCGACCTACTATCGCTAAAGGCAAATCGTACTTGGGGTCAGCGTTGATCACCTGTCAGATTTGTTAGCAAAGGCTAGGATCCGACAAGGCAGTACGCAAGGTACACTAAAAATCAGTAAACGAAGGCCGCACCTTTTCTTCGAAGTCGCAGACCGCGGAGACCTAAGTAAGTGACATTTTTCGTTTTTTTTAATTCACTGAGTTCCTCCGGGGAATCCGACAACCAACCCCTTTGTTCATGCATTTATGTCCGCTGGAAAAACTTACTTTCATTTAGTAACGGATAGGCAATTTTATTCACGTTTGTGTCAAATATAAGTAATGAACAAAATTATATTTAATTGAAATATTTACTGTAATTTAGGGCCACGACTAGACGGGGCCAGTTCTTGTCATTAATTTTAGAATAAATATAGGAATTAAAATGGGGTCCCCTATGTTTACCCATTATCTTAGTTTTACGTAAACAAATGTTTAAATACTCTTTAATTGTTTGTACCATGCTATTTTTCTTTGTGTTATTATAAATGAAGTATTTAGTGCAGACGTTTTTATTATTTTACCCTTATAAATCTCATTAGACATAGTACCTATACTTTTATTACATAAAAACGTTAGACATAAGTAAGTAAAACATTTACAATATCTAAGTCTAATCTAAACTGCGTTAGAAGTACCTCTCCGGTGGCTTACGCTAAGTAAGTAACTAGTAAGCATCTCATGGTAAAATTATAACTTTTCGGTTTGAAATAAGATTCCTTACCGTGTCGATTATGGAAAAGATCTAACCGTTAATATATTTAGATAAGATGACACAAAACTTACGACTTTTTCCCGATTTTTGACACTTGCAAGTCGTTCCTGAATTTTAGCCTAATTAATTTCATCGTAAGCGTAGAACCCCCCATTACTCCACTGCGGCGACCGGAGCTGCTAGCTTATTCAAGGCAATCGGCATATTAGAAAACCTTTTGGTGCACGAAGAGCATTCCGTTCCGTTATAACTGATAATTTGAAATAGCATTTACAAAATTATCTTTATCTTGGAGCCGTTTTTCCTGCCGTTCAGCTCTGCGATCTGTCTATCGAGACATATATCATCAAAGGGTGTTGTGTACTAATTCGCAGAGGCTTACAGAATACTACCAAATATACATAAAATCGAACTTTCACATAGCCTCAAATCTTTCAAAAGAAAAGTTTGATCTTATTTCTCTGTCGTTGCTGAACTGTGTTCTGTAATATACGCGCTGGGCCTAAGTCGTTAATTTTAACTGCGAAGAAGTTGAGTTAAATTATAAAATTGTACTAAACAAATTTTAAAGATAAGCTCCTCTTCTTCAAGTACTGCGACCTAATTAAGGCGTACACAACTCTCTCTTACATTTGGTTTGATGGTAAGATGTTACAAGGTGACTTTGAAATACTGTGAGAATAAAATGGGTCACGTTGACTAACTAACGACTTCCATTGATAACGTAATGAAGTTAAATAGAGCCCTTTTTGAAAAAAAGCGAAATTATCGACTTTTTGAAAACGACTAGAGTATATGATTTAAAAGTAAATACATCTACACACATTATTATTTTAACTGCATCATGTAATCAAAATAAACATTTTAGAATGCATTCGTTAATATGTATTAAGTTGCATAAACTGCAATTAATTAATCTCCTTCAATACAAACCAATGACTTACTTTTATTCATTTTTAGTAACAGTAAAATAACGATAAATTAAAGTCGCCTCGATTGCAATTATCTAAAATCCGCAATCCATTTTATTATTAGGGACCGATTTTACAATATCTATTTAAATTTATCTTGGACATAAATGTTCCACGGAAACAATTGCTAATACGAGGCTAATACAATGGTAGTTAAGGTAATTAACTAGCAGTTGAATTTAAGCGAAGGTTGGAAAACCGATTTTAAATCATAAGATTTACTCGTAGCCAAAAAAGAAATAATTTACAATTTACGTATAAAAGCGGAGAACATAATGTAAGTCAACGTAGATAATGTATGTAAATACTAAATCAAAACCCTTGAACTGTAGTTTTTCTATGTACCACATTTCAGAATCAAATGTGAATGTTTTACAGCAATCTCTGTTATTTATTACAATTTATAAAAAAATCAATACAATGAGAAGTGGAAAACGTATATGTTATTTTTAAAGGAAATGTTATTGAAGTGAACACGTGAAATAAAACTAATAAAATACATAATGGGGAACATTGACACCACCAAGTCCAACAGCGTTTTATAAAATAAAAGATAATAATTTAACATTCAACATATGAAAACCTAAACGCAATTAAAGGTGAAAATTAATATCTTTGGTTTTGTACGAGGGGGTACCCAAAAAAACCGGAATATCGATGCCGTGGGTGGGGCTTGCGTAGCACGTGTTTCTCCTGCTGGGCGTATATAGTGCAACTCGTTGCCAGTTCGATGCCGTCCATATCGTCGAGCTCGCCTGTTCTGTTTGCCTGTAGTGATTTTTTGCTGGCGCTATTTTGTTCTCTCTTCATGTTTTGTGATAGCAAGTTTAAGTGAACAACGCGCGGCTATGAAATTTGCTTCCTGTTCGGTAAAAGCGCCGCTGAAACGACTTTGATGTTGAAAACAGCTTACGAAGTTGACGCTATGGAAAAACTCTAGTGTACGAGTGGTTTTCTCGGTTGATGACGAACCTCGTTCGGGATGTCCATCAACTATGCGAACAAATGAAAATGTTGAGAAAATTCGTGAACTTCTGCTTAAAAACCGACGACAGACTATTGAGCAATTGTTGGCAGACAGGGGATTGATTTTTCTATAATGTGAAACTGTTATCCAGTTTTTAACAAAAAACGGCATGGTTTCACTGTACCACGCACCTCACTCACCTGATCTAACTTCATATGATCTTTTATTATTTCCACGTATGAAGAGGAGTATTAAAGGACTCAGATTTGACAACATTAATGAGGTCAAGAAAAAAACCAGGGAGGAGCTATCAACCATTACTGATGGGGAGTATAAAAAATGTTTTGAACGATGGAATCGCCGATTGGGCAAATATATCAAAGTGTAATGGAGAGTATGAGGTTTTTTTTTATAAAAAAATTGAAATGCAAGGTTTTACAAAATAATTCCGATTTCTTTTGGGTATCTTCTTGAATATTTTAATCTAGGCAAACTTGAGTGTGTAGGGTATGAAGGAGTGTGATGTTTTTATTGTTTACTCATTTTATTGCACAGTTACTATTTCAGAAACATCCAAAAAACATTTATAATTTTTGGTATAGAAAATTTTGTTTTTGATTTCAAATTCACTCGGTATAGAAAACATACAACTTCTAAGCTGATTTTGAACCAAGGGAAGTGCATTACACTTTTGCTCGAGAGGCTTCACTAGGAAAATTTACAATCTCCAGTTTGTCATTTCCTTACATTCGAGAGATATTAAAGTGGAAATCAAACCCGGGCGCTGTGCATTAGAAGATTAGCTCCGAACTTCTAAGGTACCGAAGTTGTCTCTTTCTATTAAAGAATATAAACAAAAATTGCTTAAGTATTTTAGTCTGTAGTATGACTAGAAGTGCGAAACACTGTCCAGTTATTAGCACTTGTTCAGAAGATTATAGAACTCGGCGAGTAAGTGCCGAAAACATTTACGAACGGATGAACGGAACGAATTTTCATATTAATCATCATAGAAATGAACCATTCACACCCTCCGTTACTTAATGCAACGGAAAGCAAGTCTTATTCTGTTGCGCATGTCTTCTTTGTTTCATAAACTTTGTTATGCACATAATCCCATAAAATAAATCCAATTTTATGAGGTTTGGGGATTTAATTGGCCAAAAACCTTAAATTCCTTACCTAATCTGCGACCAAATAATTCCTGAAAATGTGACTATTATGAGCCGTAGCACCGTAATGTTGAAACTAGATCCGTCTCAAAACATCAAGAGGCAAGTCATTTTGTAGAAACTCTAAATAGCGGTCTGCGGTTAATTGATCATCGAAAAAATTGAGACTAAGGATTCGAATACCCACTTAGCATCCGCTAAGCGATCACCGGTGCTGATGGTTTAATTCTCGTGTAACATGAGGGTTGACATTGTTATAAAAAATAATTGCGAATTTTACCTTACCATCTTATTTAAAAGCAGTCTTATCATTAATCTACTGTTACATATCTCGAGTCCATAGACAAACATTTTGTTGAGCACTATAATCATCTCCGCTTAAGCTTTGTAAGCGCGGCTGAAATTCTTACGACATTGATCATTCATTTGGAAACACCCGGTACATACATATATGCACGTAGGAATAATAAAATCTAAGTGGTGAATTACCAGTTTCAGTTTTATGCCAAAACCACAATTGCAAATTGTATAATTACATTTTAATAACAATTATTAAAATTCGAAAATTCCAGGCTGCGTTTTAGAAAACAGGAATATTTTTCTTATTAATATTTATTCAGCAATTCTCGCGAGAAAACTTGTAGGTCTAAAAATAAACGTTAACCCCTCTCGTCTTCGCCCTTCAATTTCAAGGAGAAATACTTCGTTTACGGATAGTAGAGATCTGAGAGCTGGGGAGTTAATCGGCGTTTCTGTAGTGCATGTCTAGACGATATTCAAAAAACGCAATTGAAGAGTTACCTGTATGATGTATTAGGGGATCAAATTGATAGAAATTTGGTCTATTTCCGCCTAAAGCGACTTCGTAATAAAAAGGGTCAATTTCAATTTCGATTTGGAATCAAAGAGTTTAAGTCCGACAAGGTTGTAGGTAAAATACAATAAGAAAAATATCCTAGGCAGCACGATTGTTATTTTCTATTCCTTCGGGAAGTTATCGATCTGCAGAACACCAAGTAAGTGATTTATCGGTTATTTAAACTTCATCGATTTTCACCCTTCGTTAAGTTATCCTTGCAGAGACGAATTAGTCGATCATGTATAAATTCAAGACGAGTTCGTTAATATCATAAATAAAAGACCAACGTTTTTTTAAATTTTAATTGCTCATATTATTAAGGCCATTTTAGTGCAATTATCTTTTGTTCATTGTCGAATAGTTTAATTATTAGGAACACAAGGGTTCGTTGATTTATATATGGAAAATTACTGTTTTCATTATCCTCTTCCGGGGAAACATGTAAATATTTAACTGTAACTCACATTTTTTACTTGCATTATATTCGATCTTTAAGTACAGACCTTATTTTTTTATGTAAACCTGCAGTTGTAATAACCCATACTTTCTTTCAGGTACTAGTTAATTTTTAAGTAAATAACCAGTTTATATAGATTGTCGGAATTTTACATGATCGAAGAGTGAACCCAGCGACGTACATAAAAAGCTATCTTACTGTAAGTGTGCATTAATTCAATTTTTGAATTGGAGATCGGTTTCTTTGTTTCACTAGCCTTTATATAACAGTATTTTGGACTATTATCTTTCCGTTATTGTTAAAAACAAAATGGCGCCCTTATTTACGACTATTTACTGAATTTTTGGACACCTATTTATAATCCCTGAGTGCTAGTTTAATTGAATTCATCACAATTGTAGAATCTATCCCAATCTCCACTGTGGTGGCTAGAGAAAACTAGATAATTCAGGGGAATTACTAATTTTAATAACCTCAGGGGCGTAGGGCCCTTTAAGTACCGTTATAGCTTTGTACAAACTGGATGCAGTAAACATGAAATCTATTTTTGCAAATAGCTCTGGACACACTAGTGTGACCAAAATCAAATTACAGCGTTGTTGCCCGAGCACTTGTACAAGGACTATCTATTACACTTCCCATTATCAACTGTTCATTATCACCATCTGTGGCACGTCTCCTCCTTTAATGCCTTTCATACCGAACAACCCCTGTACCTTCAAATGTCATCTGAACTTTTCAGAAATCCCTCGCTTTGGGGTTTTTTGCTTAGATATTTTACTACGTAAATTCTTAACGCTAGGAGCGGATTTCGTTCACTTTTTCCCAACTCATAAATCATATTCACCATATCATCAGTTCTTAGTTTCATTTTCAAGTAATTTAACTACAAATGCGCAAATTCACAATAAAAAAGTAGGGATATAACGATAATAATTGTCAGAGCGTTTGTTTCCAGCACACATTCGGCAGTTATTGGCGAGGTTTGAATGATTTTTGAAAAAAATTCCAATTATTTCCGAAACTATTCATTTTCGGCATAGGCAAATATTAAGAAAAAAGTTGTAAAATGAGCTGTTAAATAGGTAAGAATAATAATAAAACATACAGGGTGCCGCTTGGATAAACCAAGTTTAGACTCTTGGAATTTACTCAACTTTGATATATCACAGGTCTGTAGTCGTATACGCTAGATAGATTTTCAAATATGCAAAAGGATTCATTGTAAAAATTTGGGGTGATATTTAACTATTTGTATTATGTAGTCTTTCTCAAAAATTAAATATTATAAGTTGTTTTTATAATTATAATTAATCTTTTATTAAAATAATAATTAATCCAAACGTTTTCGTTCATATAATTGGTGAACCACTAAGAACATTATCAAGGATTTATTCTTTTTATAGGTACAATTGTTGGTATTGTAGCAGAGTGTGAGTTGGTTTATTACAATATTGTATAATTGAAACACAAAAAACCTGACAGGTTTATGAAGCCTCAAAAATGTCTTACATACTAATGTAAAAAAATATATATTGAATGTTATTTGAAAACAGACAGTTAGGTACAACTTTTGGAAAAGTTGAGATACAAAATATTTTTGAAACAAGCGTGTTAAGCTCTAATTTATAATAGTTCTTGCCGATTTTGATTAACGGTTTAAGAGCAACGAGCTTTTCCGAACTAATTACTCAACCTGTATATAGGAATTCAAAATCGTTTAATAAAGTCAAATCATGTTACTGAGGTAAAGCGTCCCAAACAAAATAAGTTCGGTTTCAATAAATTAGAAATGTTGGTAGATAATTGAATTTAAAGTAAAATATGTACGACATAAAGGCGGTGAAGGCGAAATCGAAACTGCTTTCTTGTCAAGGATGATAAGCGAACTCTATTAACACATGTTAGGAGTAAATTATAATTAATTACTCTGGCATTTTCTTAGTTGAGCAATATTGCTGTTTAGGGAGTAGGTACTATGTAGAAGTAAATATACTAATTTTCGATATAATTAAATAAGTAGGCGCTGGAAATTGATAAATTCAGAATACTCTGACGTATTTACTATCTAAATACGTATCGAAACTAGTGGCAGCCGTGTAATTTATGCAAGGCAAATGATAAAGAAAATAGTACTTGGAAGTATATAGTTTTATCGTTACAATTTCCATTCAACACAAAATTCATAATTTGAAGCGCTGTATGAACCGAAAGGAAGGAGAAAGAAACGTTGCAAGGAAACTACAAAAAAGGGAAGCTATTGCAGAGATATAAGAGCTTGGATGTTTATAAAGAGTGTGTGATAAAGTAGCTAGTTTAATTCTAAAGCTATCTTACAAACCTGAAAAAAGATAGATCTTTTCACCAAGCATTTAATTGCATATAATATTAAGTTGTCAAATTAAATTAAAGCTAGTAAATAATAGAAATCGCGTTTTGCCTGTTAATAACATGCAAGTATTATTTTAGTTGACACATATGAAGAAGCGTGGTATATTTTCGTTTTTAATGCATTTTTACAAGAACACATGTTTAGAGGGTTGGCAAGAACAGTAGGGCGTGGTTAAGAAAGATTGGTACAATTAAAAACTGTAATTACATTTATTTTAAAACTTGCTTTATAAATAATTTAAAAACGAATTTCAACACCTGCTTTGAAACTTCTATATAAATTATAGGCATACGCTTAGCTAAAGAACCTTCGTGAATGTGCGCATTAAAAGCACGTCATAATCTGTCAAAGTTAGAAGTTAGTTGTCAACAAAACAACATTATTTTAGCTATCAAATGAAACTTAATGCCATATTTAGTGATTTCTGGTTAATAGAAAAGGACAAAACTCTGTAGCGTTTCTGCGAAACGTCATAATAACGCGAAACGCGATTTAATGGAATTCCGAGCATTCTACGCGTCTACGCTAGATTAGTGATTCTGGAAGTGTAATTATTAAGACTGAATTAAAGACAGAACAAACTTTAAGAAAGTGTTAAATACCGTGCGCGAGTGTACCAGTTTAGTTTAAATTATAAATAGAGATATTGCTTAATTAAAAGCTGTAATAAAAATGCTAAAAGCTAATTACCAAAGATTGCATAACCTGACGTAGATATTATCAGTTACCATCCGAAATCAGTCAAGATTATTTTGATAATTAATAATAATTAACATAAGCAACAATCTCAGCTGATTTAAATACTAATTAATTAGTAAAAACTAATTAACAGCTGTTGCAAAATATTACATCATGTTTTGCAAACGAATTGTTTAAAGCACAAGTAATTGTTATCCGTATTGATAAGGTAGTAGACAGAGAGAACCGTCCGAATTGACGTTCGCAGAATAAAGAACGCGAAGACAAATTTAAGTATAAATAAGACAGTTTCACGGGTTACAAATCAGTTTCCATATGAGACTCTGTACGAGATATTGCCTAGTGCAAAAATCGTAAAAGGTTTTCTGCAAAGTTAAGCTATTTTGTTATTAAATTTTACAGCGACGCTGACACGACGTCCCTTGGACTCGTCAAGCCCGTTAAAATCCTGATTGCCGTTCATGTTAACAAACCGATAGAAGGCGCCGTACGCTAGAGATCTGAATGCAGAGATTCTAGAACGACGTTCTGGTCTTTGTTGCTCTGTAACAAAGATAGACTGAGTTTAGAATCATCTAACCTCGGGAACCCTCTTAACTTAGTGTTCTTGGTGTTACCACCGACGGATTAAAAACGAAACCAGTTGTTCTATAACTATTTGTGAACGACGCCAAGCATCCTTCATCGTCGTCGTACGTTGAGTTGTAACGATAGTGGGCGCACGGCTACGCTGTACTGAAATCATCCATCATACGAAACATTCCGTCGTTTGCAGATGAGTTGCTGAGTTTCGGTTTGCAAACGACGTCTTTCATAGAGACGCTTAGCGCCGTACTATGTGGCAACCAAAGTCGCGAGTACCCGCCAACGCCTCGCCTCCGATCGCCCCCGGTACGAACTACGTCCACGACTGCCGCTAAGAGCGACACGTTCCTCACGCTCCTTCTCAGACCTCAAAGTATACTGCCGATCCTTGCATTCAAACTATATATCAGGAAAGCAAGATTTGACCGAGTCTAAGAATATTGCGCCCGCCGCTTGTGTTGACACCGCAGCAATTTCAGATCATCGTGGTCGTATAAGCCTCATACAAATACTGACTTAATACACATACGCGAATGATTCCAAATAATTTACTTTGTCTGCGGTCAGAAATTCATATTTATTTTGTTACCGAACTAGCGTGATTTTGATTTTGATTTTTGTTTATGTTCCAATTACCATTTTATTTCTATCAATAAATTATTCAAATTATACAGGTATTGCCATCTTGTTATATGAAATTGAACCGAAGTTCGTTTGAATACATTAAAATTTGTAAGTAACTTAAAGACCTACAAAAATATTTAAGACACAAGATAGAAATATTGTTATAGAAGTTGTCAAAAATGTTTAATTATTAATAATAATTAAAACGATGGATTTTAACAAAATAATATAAAGCAATAACTTAAAACTGACATATAAAGTCTAACAACCCCAAATTGCTGTTAATTAAGAATTATACTATAATGTATAATTTCTTAAATTTGATGAGTTTTAATTTTACATATTAGTTTAAATAAATTATTATTGTTACATATATTTTTAATACCGCCGACCATTGATTAAAGTTCGTTTCATGACCGAAGTCCGAGCGACGTCATTTGCATAAATGACGTCCACCGTAAACCAGTTATTCCATCAATATACCGACCGTCAAACCAGACGAGGTGAGAGCCTCCAGAGTTACTAAAAGCCACGTTAAGAACCACCCCCGCACGACTGATCTATAATCGAGTAGAATGCAAATTCTTTATATTCTTTATGTACCCTTCACTAAGACCTGAAACGTCACAACTGTTAGACAATACTTAAAAGTAGCAAATAGTCATTTTAACTCTATTTAAAAAAGAAGTTACATTGAACAATGATAAGTTACTAAGTTACTAGAATTTGTTTATAAAACAATAAATATCTTGGGTATGTACACCCAGGTACTACCAATTTGACCTTGTGCCATTTACAGGCGTTTATGTTAAAATATTACCACCATGGAAACCATAGAAACAAATTATATTTTATTCCACTTTAATTAAAAAATTTCTTAGCTTGACAGTTTATGCAATATACAGGGCGTTTCAGATAATATGCCATTCCTTTTAAGGGCTGTAAGTAGACCATACAGACACCCCAATAAACGTAAAATTAAAAAAAAATACGAATACAAAAAAGTTCTTTTTTCGAATTATGTACAACGAGCCACCTATGGTCGCATTCAGATTAAAACTGTTAAATAATTCATCAAATTATAACTGACCTACCTAACAGTATCAATTTACAATAACATACACTTTTACAGCTGTAGCAGGCACATTGCGATTTGTTTACTACAATAAAT
>JAHWXV010240420.1:0-15934 GCA_024586415.1 Phrixothrix hirtus | reverse complement strand
ATACATATATATATATATATATATATATATATATATATATATATCACGTGTAAAGTTGACAAGAAATTAAAACCTCAGCTTTTGCGAGCTAATCATAAATCTGACCCACTTCCTGTCTGATCAAGAAATACTTCACATGCTAATCTCAGTACATTTCCTGCTACTCCGTTAAGAAATAACGGGATTTTGCATGCAACATTTATAAATCTCTCATTTCCTGTTTGATAAGAGAATGCTTCCGCATGATAATTATAATCTAATGTCAATACATGTCCTGCTATTCTGATAAAAGGTAAGGAATCGGCTTTTTATGCCAATTATATATAAATCTGGCTCATTTCCTGTTTGAGAATAGGAAAATACTTTCGCATGCTAGCTTTAACTATTGTGTGATAAGAAATGAGAGCATCAACAATTAATTGTCTTTACTACAAAAAGATGCAGATATTTATTTTAAGTCTGGTTATTTTTCAATCCTGCGCATGCGTAGCCATCCCCCAATATGGCTGACTCTCTATTAATTAATCGTTTTTCTCTTTTACTACAAAAAGATGTACATGTTGTATCCTTACATCATGATGATATTCACGTAAAGCCCGATCTTTTCAACCTGCGCACACAAAACGGCCGACCCCCCACTCCCAAAATTGGCCACCCACAAGATGCTGGACCTACAAAATGGAGAACCTGCAAAATTTCTAACTCCTGCCACCCCTGACGCAAAATGGCCGACCCACAAAATGGCAGCCGACCACCCACAAGATGGTCGGGTGCCCCCACTCCACCCAAAAATGGGCCACTCACAAAATGGTCGATTACCCCCACTCTCAAAATGACCGACTCCACCCACAAATTGCCCACCCGCAAAATGGCCGACTACCCCCACTCCGGGGAACCTAATTTTCATTATATCAGTGGAAATAAGTTTTGATAACGTCACTTCCTATCCAGAACCGGCATAGCATACCTACTTCCATGTATTAAAGTTGGATATTCTACAACGTCTACTTGAATATATTATACTATTTGAAGCACTATTTAAAAGACTCTTTTCAGTTTTAAGTTTTTGGTAACTGTTCTAGAATTCACATTAATCGTAATATTGTTGATATAACAAATTTCTGAAGAAACTTTGATTAATGTTGTTATAAGTGTTCAAGATTTTATCAGTTTCATAGTAGTATTTTTATCAAAGGAACCGACAATTTTGCAAAACGTTTAATAGAGTACATCTAGTTAAATTCAAAGAATTTATTCCAGTAATAATTTTTATCTTCCCTGTTTAAACATTTTGAACAACGGAAAAGGTTATTATCGAATTTCTTTTTGAATATAATATAGTGTTTTAACAGTATAAAATTACAGCTTTGTTTAGGTATATAATATTTGTTCTTTACGATAAAATGTTATTTATTGCAATTTGCAATTCAACGCGAAATATGTTCAAGGTACAGTAAAAATAATACAATTAAGCAAGGATATCATCAAAGCAATACATTTCTTTTTACAAATACATACGTATTTATTTAATAAACAGACTTGTCGATTCTGTTTTCACTTTGCACATACCTATAAAGCCATACCTTTAAAGAATCAGTTTGGTCATAATACCCGGAGCATTTTTTTTATACATTTAGCAATTTTTTTAGCATAAAATTGCTTACTTTTGTACTACTATCCAATAGGTTTGTATGCAGAATATAATATATTTTAATCTATTCGAACTTAATTATTAAAAATGGCATAACTAAATTTGTCAGAATTATATCCTTTAGGTTTGATTATGACATGTTTGTAAATGTATTATGCATGATAGAATTAGATAAGAACGGTCTGTTTCGGTTGTCTTTTACCCCCGAGAATATTTCACAGATAATTAAAACAATAAGGATTTAAAACGAAATCTTACAAAAATTAAAACGATTCATTGAATAAAAGCTAAGTAATAAATACATAATTTTACATACATATATATGGAAAATTTCGCTGCATTTTAGAAAAAATAGACACAATGTACCGCTTATTGATGGATGTGTAGTTATAATCCTCCCAAGATACTGCTCAGTTCAATACTAAACACACTGTAATCGGGTATGCAACTTCTAATAGTGATAAAAAGGATGCATTCTGCAATAAACTATTTTTATGACAAAAGATGGGATGATAGGTACAGCAACAATATAAGAGAATTATTGGCCAAAGATTTACTCCTAGGCCCATAATCTTCGATGTGTGCTGTAATGAACAGATTATCAACAAAAGCGGCCTTTAACTAGTTGTTACAAGAGAATATGTCTAATAATAACAAAAATTGACTTTGAAAGTCTTTTATGTTCGCTCAACTGTTTTAGTGGAAGATTAGCAGTACGTTCCTATGCAGGTGACTGTTTTTAACGCGAAATCCGTTGCAGGTGCTGATTATTATTGAGATATTGGCTAAGTTGTCGACGTTACTGCTTAAAAATCACTACAGATATTAATTGTTTTTAGATTTATACACACAGATATAAACCAAATAATTCAGCAATATCATTTAAGACTTAAATCGGAATGGGTGGAATTAATTTTCACAATAGGTATTACTTATGTCGATAATCTTCCCGTATTCTTATGACTTAGCTTGTATATTTCATCTTAATATTGTTAGTAGATATAGAACATACTATAATCTAACATTTGAAAAAATATTTAAAAACACTTGACAGTGATATTAAAGCTAATTAAATGAACAAAATACAGATAAATAGTTTTTATTTCTTAAATTCTTAAATTGATAGTAGGCTAACAGGTTATCAACAATAGACTAATTATTGAATACAATTATTAATAAGTGAATTATTCACGCTATCAGAAATCTGTTTAGCTCAAACTGTGCACTCTTTATCTGCGGAAAAGTCATTGAAAGGGTGAAAGTTACCCTCATAGTTGAGGTGAGAATTCATTTTACATTCTCTTACATGTATGAAATCAAATAGTCATGTTTTCGGTCAAAATTTAGCAGAAATGCAGATTTTCAGGTTCCTTGAGTCCGAAAAAATCTGTTTTTAGAAAATGTTCAGTGCGTGTACGTGTGTGGTCAGTGTAAGGCGAAAACTATACGCCGTAGAAAAGTGAACCTTTATATTTGAGTGCACTACCTTCCTGACACATCTTAGTAAGGATTTTGTTAAAATCGAATAGACGAAAGTGCTACTATATTCTTACGATTTTTAGATTTTTTGCTATTCTCCCAAAAATGGCTGCAACGATTTTTTTTAAACGTACAACATTTCTTATTTCTTTAATGCCCTTATACTCAAACTAATCGGTTTCTCTGAGAACATTCGTTGAAGCTAGTTATTAAGGAAAATCTCCGAAGTTAAGCAGTGTTTCGCCTGGTAAGTTAATTGGATGGGTGACCGTTATAATTATGGTTCTCAAAATAAATGTATACAATAATTTAATCATTTGTAGACACTGTTTGCATATCTATATACGTAAGAGGAAAACGTGTGCTGCCTCACAATAGATTTTTTTTACCATTTCGAAAATCAGAGCTAACAAGGTAAATTTCAATTGACACTACCCTTTGTTTTTAAAGAAATTTGATTAATGTATGTATCAATCCAGTAGCGGACCTTCAGAAGGTATATCTAAAATGTATGACATAATTTGTGGTGAAATTTGTAATAGAAGATGCATTTTCTATACAATGAAAACTTAAAGGCAATATACCTTTATTTACAGAATTCTTAAATTTTATTATAAATTAAATGACAAAATGGTATTTTTATGATAATTTGCTTATATCTTATGTAAGATTTTGTATTTTTGTCTTTTGACAATGAAAGGGTGAAGTATACTCTCAAAGTAGGGCTGCAACTTCACTGGTGTAAATATTATTAAAACAAAATCAATTACATTTGAATTTAGATACAGAAGTTCTAGGTTACAACACGCGTTGCCTTTTAAAGCGACAAGTTCTATTTCGAACAATTTAGAAACTCCATTTGAAAAGGGACCGTGTGGCTAAATTTTAGCTGGCCGCAAAAAATAAAAAGGCATGCCCAGTAAATATTTTAATATTGAAGTTATTCTATCCACGCAAAGAATACTGGAACCCCATATTGAGGGTAGATTTTACCCTTTAATTGTCGAAAGACAAAATACGTGGTGTGATCAAAAAGAAATGAGAATTTTTAATTGCACGTATTGTAGTTTATCGATTTGGTTAAGTATTTCTTTACAAATTTGTAGTACTATTAGTGAAGTATTGATTAAGTTTCAAACCAGTGCAATCTTCAGCTGGTTCTTGGTGAACCGTGAAGTAAGACGCTCTTGAAAGCATTCTGCAATCTTTATATATGGCTACATATCTGAGCAAAATATTTGTTTAAAGTTTTATATTAAAAACAAAATTAGGTGCAGCGAAGAATTCAAAGTATTACAAATAATCATTGGCAGCACTATGTTACAAGCATATGCTTGCGAATGTTATAAGCGCTTTAAAGAAGTTCGTGAAAACGGTAACGATAACGTTAGGTGTGGGCGTCCTAACAATTTATGCAACGATGAACATGTTAAAAAAGTAATCAAAGAATTGCCATTAGAGAAATTACGAAGAACTGGAAATATCGTATGGCTCAAATGAAGCAATTTTTACTAATGTATTGAGTACGAAACGTGTGGTACCTAAGTTCGTTTCGAAACTTCTGAACTTTCAACAAAAGCAGCATCGCATAGAAATTAGTGAACAAGTGCTTGCTGACGTTGCTAATGACCAAGAATTACTTCAACGCGTTATAACTGGTAGTGAAAAATGAATGTGTAGCTATGACGTCAAAACAAAGTCCCAATCATCGCGATAAATGTATTTTGAGGAGGCGAGACCCAAAAAAGCACATTAAGTGAGGTCAAACGTAAAGGTTATTTTTACTATTTTCTTTGACTATAATAGAGTTGTGCACTTTAAATTGTTACCGACTAGCCGCACAAATAACAAAGGATACTGCTACCGACGAGTTATGCGTAATTCACGTGAGTTTATCTGAAGAAAACGATTCGAACTACGGAAAGAAAGCTGGTAGATTTTACACCTTGACGATGCACCGGCGCATACCGCATTATCAAGCATTTCTTGGCGAAACGCAAGTCCACTTTGATTCCGCAAGGCCACTATTCTTCTTGTGACTTTCTATTCCCTAAACTCAAGAGGATCCTTAAAAGACAACGTTTTTCAATAATAGAGGATATAATGAAAAATCGCAGGCTAACCTGAAAGCAATACGTAAGGAGGCGTTCTAGCAGCTCTATACAAGCTAAAAACAACGTTTGAATAAGTATGTTATATCCCAGGAGGAGTATTTACAATTTTATTTAAATGTTGGTACAGAAAAATAAATTTACAGTCAAACGAAGTGTTGAATTAATTCTGTGAATTAAGCAAATGAGTTATACCTTGAAACTTAAATGAATTAGTAATGCCATCATAAACATTGTAACGACAAGCGTAGAGCTACATCGGTGGTTATTTTATTTTTGGAAGATAATTGAATAAATTCAAAGGGCTTTGTGTATCACATGTCCAGATAATGCACTTTTCAGTATCTATTTTTGTATGCCTCATCTACGACTTGGTCTGGAGTTCTAGTCATGCTCATAAACCTCAATTTCTGGACTAGTAATACAAATAACTATGATGTTTAATAGTAACTGTGAACGACAAGCAGTAGATGGGTGCATTGGTAACTTAGATGTGCAAAGTTTTCAAAGTCTTAAATTCTATTAAATAAATACACTTGTAAGAATTACCCAAATTTCTAGTTTTATTAAATAAATACACACCAAATATTTTTCGAATTTTATAACTTTTACGGCAATGTAGCATACCGGGTCTTTAAATAGAAACAACAGGTTTTAGAATTTAGAACAGAGTACAACTGAAAATTCAAAAGTCGAGTTTCCTTATGTCCAAACCAGCAGCCGGCCTAGATTTGCTTGCAAAATGGCAACTATATAGTAGAAAGTATTTCTGTTTATAATATATCAGTTGTTACAGCGCAGTATGGTTTCCGTAGACAGCACCGAACAGAAACGCAACAACATTTTCGATGGTATATTTGAGTCATGGTAAAAACACGGGACTGCCAAACGTTTCTAATGTAACAGCGAATAGCGTTAGAGTTTTACGGGTAGTCCAAGCAGGCTCATAAATCACGTAAATTACGAACTATATTGAGGATTTTTCAACGGTTATTGTGATAAAAACGTTTAGGTAACTTCCTAAGTCTCTGAATTTACCGCTTGTGACCTTTTTTAAACCATTCATAAACTTTTTTTACATACATCTGTCGCAGGAACACTGAATAAGCTCTGGCACCGCTTACCACCGCTTTGAGGTATATTGTCGGAGATATGGGTGATGAATGGAGCACATGTATAACTATTTAATTTAGGTGCAACACATTAAGAAATAATATTTACTATTTCTTACCTGGGTATATGAAATATAGCATAGAGAAGATATTGTTTTCGTCTAAAATGTTCGATGTAGAAATTTTAGTGGAAACGCACGTTTTATGGCCCCTGAGTCCGAAAACCATGTTTTTAAAAATTGGTCTGTGTGTGTGTGTGTGTGTGTGTGTGTGTGTGTGTGTATGTGTGTGTGAATGTGCAGGTGTGTGAAAAAATATTTTGAAAACGAAGTCATAGATAAACAAAATTTTATATCTGAGTTCGTAACCATGTTTCGTTTTTCGTGATTTTCTCGAAATCGAATCAAAAATTTTTTAAGACATTGAATTTATTGGATATTTAATTGTCTTTCATACAGTTTAAGCCGTGTCTCAGAAATTTTTTCGTAAACTGAGTAATCGGAAGTAAATTCACCGTTAACTCAAAATAAAATAAATATAAAACTAAAAGTCCTAGCTGAATGAAAACTTACATTTGCAGCTATAACTACATTGTTATTCCAAATCAAGAATTTGGTTAAAATTAAATAACAAGAAGTTCCCCTTTATTTCTGTCATTTATACATATCTTCCGTATTTTCGTTTTTCGCGATTTTTTTGAAATCGGCTATAACGATTTTTTTAAATCTTATTACATTTATTAGATACTTTATTCTCTTTAATATCAATCAAGCTGTATCTCTAATAAATTGTAGAAAATCGAGTAACCTGAAGTACTTAGCGTAATAATTGCGAACAACACATCTTAAAAGCTAACTATGATATATGAATGAAATTGTATATTTAAGTTTTTATCTTCTACACATGAGACGTCAAGAATTTAGGTAACATCTAATGACCGAAAGGATCACTTTATTCTTGCGATTTTTTAGTTTTTTTGCGATTTTCTCGAAAACAGCTATAACTTTTATTTTTAAATATGGTACGGCTACTATGTATTTAATGCCCCTTTATGCGAACTTAACAGTTTCTCTGTGAAAATGCGTTGAAGAAAGTTATCAGAGAAAATTTCCGGATTTAAGCAGCCTTTCGTCTGTCGAGTAACTTGGATGGGTGACTGTTATAATTATTGTTTCCAAAATAAACGTAGACAGTAATCCAATCATTTGATATATCTATGTGCGTAAGAGAAAGTCGTGAGTTGTCTCACACCAGATTTCTTTATTTAAGATCCATTGATTCTTATATAATGTAACTAAATTAGAAAAAACAGAAACTTTGCGGAATATTAAAGAAAGTTCATAAAGCATTATAGAAGGTTTCATAATTGATGTAATCGCACATGACCTTTTCCTGCAACTCATATCTAAATAAATTCAAGGTCACAGTGATGAGTCATAGCGCTGCTATTTATTATATCAGCTTTATGGGATAGGATATTTCCATGCCACATAGCCATTTAAATTCCTTTGGTTTTAGTTTTGTAAAGAATTTTGTCTTTTTAAGAGCTGTTATACATATACAGAAATATTAGTATTTAGTATTAATGTACTGTAAACTAAATACTTAAGTTAAATATGCGTAAATATAGATTTATAATTTAGGTAATATAAATAGGGGCTCTTTGAACAATTAGCTAGATTTGTAACAATAATAAAGATGCTATATATATTTCTTTAAATCGTTTAAGGTGGAGCAAATACGTACGATAGTTAAATAGCTCAAATAACCTTGATCTGATGAAATCTTTCACATTTAAAGCAACTGCGTCGATTTTATATACAGGAACAAACTTTTAAATTACAAAATTTACAGATAATAGTTTTCAAACGGTTTGTTATATTACAGATTAGTACGCGTTTTGGGATCACCAAGGGCTTATCCGGAAAATAAAGCATTACCTTTAAATGTAATTTTTTCTATTACAACAAACCTTAACATTATATAGCTTTACAAAATAAACAATACAGAATCTTCTATTAGTCTATTGCTTCTTGTAATCTTTATACACTATCTTAATGACTATTTTCCAACCACTGTTTCGTTATCGGTTTTCCACTTTCTCTTACTACATTTTCACTAATATTTTTCCATACTTGTTTAAATCCTCGCTCATTTTTTGGTGCAACTTCACGAGATGCATATATTTTCTTACACAATCCCGTAAACTTTTCGATTCATCGCGCTTGCGGTACATTTAGAACGTTGCTTTTTTTTGATTAAGTTAATGTCTTCACTTCTAGGGTAGTAAGTAACTTTCGTCACACAGTGCGAAGTGGCTATGCCTGGCCAAAGCAACACATTACGTGTATTGTATTGCCTTTTAGTAAAGTGTACTAAGCGCCCCTTAATACAATGACGGAAATAAAAAACTGTATTAACACTTCGAAATATAGGGGTCCGATATATTCCCATGTGCATCAATAACCGGCCAAATCATGCACGTCTTAAAAAATGTAGAGTTTAACTTATATTTTTCTTTGTATTTTAACTCTTGAAGATCATAGTGTTCTTTTCGGAAACGTTCTTTAGGTCTGGTCCAACATATGTACATCCTCAATGATCAGGATTTTTCTAGAGCACTTATGAAAAATATTTCATAGTCCACCTTTAGCTCAGATTTCTTGACAATTTTGGCGTTTCGATTGGCAGCTTATGTACTTTAATATCACATCACTAAGCGTAGATTTGCTAATACCAAGCCTTAAAGCTGCTTTACGAACACTTAATTTTTATAACATCGTTTGATCCTATTCTAATTTAACAACGACTATGACTTGGCGGGACTACGTGGTATTTTCTTTAACTTTCTTCTCCCACATTTTCAAACATTTTTAATATCCTGTTAATCACACCTCGCAGTTTTCTTTCTTTCAAAATATATTTACGTACGATAATAGTCTTTTATCAAACTTGGCTTGATTTTTATAAGATAAAATAACACGTTTTGCCACATGTTTCATGTTCTTCATACAGAACAACGAATCATGTGTTGTTTTCATACCCGGCTATCTAGGAATTGACTGGGATTAATTTTTTATTATTTATGCAACGCCTACGTTTATTATTTATTAAAATAAAAGTGTTGCTTCTCTTTTCGGGCAACCCATTACTTGGCAGCTCTTCCATTAACATTTCACATTTAATTTCTAAATATTTCCTCACAGTTTAATAAACCTCTAGAAAAAATCGTTCTTTTAGGGTCCATTTATTGATGGCGTTCTTACTAAAAAAACTCTTGTTTAGTTTCAAGCATATTTCAGTTTCGTTCTTCAATCTACATAAAACCTTTTTACTAAAAAAAAAAAAAGGTAATAATAGTAGTACCGCTAAAATTAACCATTGCTTTTGTCATAAGCAAAAATAAGGGGGAGCGTAATCCATTTGAATATTTACCTAAGTTTCTAGTCACCCAAATATTTTTCTGTAACACGACATGGTACAGCAGTGGTGTAAGATAGCCCATTCTAGCCCCTTACCGCTTTTATCCTCCTCTACACTTTTATCCTCCCCAAATTTATTTACAAGGTGCATCAAAATTAATATGCAGGGTGCGTCAAAATAAATAAATATGGTGCGACAAAATAAATGGCAGATTGGACCAAAATTGCGGATTTAACGCGGCAGCCATTTTGGAATTCAGAGGGAAATCTGGTGGCTTTGAGCACGGAGTCTCAAGAATTTCCCCGGATTATAGCGGGAATATTTCAATTTAGACGAACATAGTGGATTTTAATGGTTACCATATTTGATTTGGGGACGGGGCTACTTGATTTCTAGGGATTTTTGTAATACCCGATGATGGTTTATAAATATGCGGACGAAATGTTGCGTATGTAGATATTAATATATGACCATCCTGCATATAGATGTTTGAATTGGAACGCCCTGTATATTATGTTGCTTACACTTTTCACATTAAATTTCCCGAAAATTCAGTGGCGGAAAGCATGTAAACAAGTATGGCCTAAGGCGGAATATTATTTTCAAGAGGCCCCTTTTAGGTTAAATTTTAAACAAAGGAAATACTGGTTCTCACGATTCAAATATATACATTTCGCTTCCAGTCTACATTTGAAGAAGAGTGCACGTAATATTGTATATGCAGAATGTTTGTTTGTGGTGTGAAAATTATTTGTAAATATTACATTTTATTTAAATATATGTCTATTAATTAGTTACATTTATGCATTTAAATAATTTTCAGTACCTCAATTTACACATTTAAATAATTTTTAGTAGCTTAATTTACACACTAATGTTGATTCTAGAAACATATACTTGAAGTACCGCATAAAATGGTCTCCGGATTAAAAGGAGGAAATACAAATCAGATGAGTTAACTATCATTATTTTAAATATAAGATGAGCAGTAAATGATAGGGTCGGCATATGCTAATATTTTGTTCTAATCTTGCAGAAATGCTGCAACCTTAAGTGATCCCTCTCGCCTTATTGTAAAGTTACAGACGAAGACCGCCGGAATTTTGAACAGGATATTGTACCTTCATGTGATGTTACTTGGGACTATCCACTTAATATCGTTCAAGGCCCACATTACGTCATCAAATACGAACGCATCAACCCTCCAGAATGCAAAGAACATGCTGAGCAAAATAAAATTGCTATGGTACGCGAAAAAGGTTATTTGCCCGAGGAAACGTTATTGCCATTAAATCGTAGCGCATCCAAGTATCTTTACATGTGAATTGGTCCATTTTCAAAACTTAGACCAAATATACATATTTTAAAATAGTACTTTGACAAAAGCATTTGGTTTTCAGCAAAAACTTTAAAAATATTCATCGCCCACGAAATACACATGGTACTTACACAAAAAGTCGAGGATAGGTTTGAAAAGCGGAATATTATATTTACATGCATTAAATTCTTGGCAGTAATTGTTTTAAATTTGTGCCTAAAACTCCCGAGCATGATAATTTCCAGTTTCAGTGCTCTAGAGGATTTATTAAAAATGTACGGTTTGTTACGGACTAACTTGAGCATTTTAGAAAACAGCAAGTGCAATTTCGAAAAATTTAGAAACAGGATCGTTGATGTGATTATGGACAGCGGCGATTATGCTGGAAATGTGATCGGTGTTATTTCAAGATAGATAGGTGAAGAGTTTCCACAGGATGTGGTGCTTATGGAATTAGTACATAAATTCAAAATCTTTGCTAGCTAGTTATGACATGTATTATGTGTTAGACCATGACTATAGTATAGATATTTACATAGGTAAAACTGTTATATAAGCACATATTAATTTGTAAAATAGATAATGTTATTAAAACCTTTTAATTACTTTTCAATACGAATTCAATTTATATAAGAATGATTTGCGAATCATTTCGTCATATACAGTAAGCATGTCAAAGTGAATGTTAGAGCTTGCGGAATTATGAAAATAGTAATTAATGTACAAGGATTTAAAACATTCAATGCAAAATTTATACCTAAGAAGCTAGCCGTTTATAATGGTAACTCTATATCGCATTACATCGTCAAGCCGCCTTATTCAATATCCAAGTTGGAACCTGAATTCAGAAAGTAAGCGAGTTAGCTATTACATAATCACCACTGCATTGGTTGGTCCGAAGGATATACATTAGCATCCGACTTCCCAAGCATCATTCGGCGTTTAGCCTGAGCTGGAGATATTATTTACGCTCAATGACGTGAGAAAGCGAACTACCTACGGCAAATCATTCTTCAACCGATTATTGAACTTGACGAACGATGGGCATTAATTGCATCTAAATCAGCATGCATGGATCATTTGAAATCACCTTGTATTTGTGTTGTGTGTATGTTTATTATTTGTATAATAATTATGTAATTGAAGAAAATAATTAATAAAATTTTTGAATTGTACATTTTTAGTTGTCTCTTCGTGTTTAATGATATAAATGTGAGAAATAAATAAAAAGGAGTGCATAATGAATTGTCACGTCGAGCAAGTAACAGCCCATAAATAACAGAATAAAGTTGGTAGAGGAGCTTTAAATTTCCTGAGTAACAAATTACCTATTGAAACATACCATCCCGGATATAATTATTGTGGCCCCGGGACAAAATTAAAAAAACGCTTGCCGCGTGAATATCCTGGTAGGAATCGGCTGGAGGCTGCTTGTAAATTTAACGATATTGCATATAGAGACAGCAACAATTTACATCATTAGCATCACACTAACAAAATATTGAGGGAAAGGGCTTATGGCAGAGTTAAATCAATGGACGCTCCACCAGGAGGGAAAGAGAGTAGCAGCGCTATCTGTAGCTATAGCAATGAAGTTTAAGCGTAAACTAGGAATGGGGTTCTCAAAAACCAATAAAAGACAAAAAAGATAAAATTGGAAGAGCCGGCGTGTGATAAAGTTTAAATCTGATATTCTGAACAACGTAGAAGTTGCCCTGAAGAGTGCCAGTGTTAACAGAAACAAAGATGAGCTCGATGGTGGAATTTTTTCGAATATAATAAATCGAGCATTGGCGGCGGCTCGTTTAGCCATACAGGCTGCGGGTGAAAGAGAAAAAGTTGAACTACCTACTATAATAGCTTTACTTAAATCAGGAGACAGCAAATTCCATTGCTTGCCGATCTCTCAGGATTGGGCGCATTAAGCAGCGGCACATATTGAATTAAGAAGGCGGTAAATGATTCAAGTGCTGCTAAAAAACTTCAAGCGGAAACCAGTAGACATAATAAAACAATGGAGCGATTGCTATAAGGAAGAAAAGATCCAGTATTTATCTCGAATCATACAAAACGGGAAGTAGTCTGTACCTGTTACCTTATACGTATTCAAAAGCTTATAAATCCCCTTCATAGACCTCTAACCGATATTGGACTGCGGAAATATGCAAAAGATATACTGAATTTTCGAGTAGTTTTAATGCGAGGTAGCTTACCTAAAATGTAAGAATTAATAAGGCAGGTATTATAAACTTGGATTAAACAGAGGAAGAAGGGTCGCACTGGGTTCGTTACACGAAAGCAGGCCAGAAAGTATTTTATTCTGATAGTTTTGGAAATATAAATCCACCTAAGGAATTGATTAACTATTTTCGCGACTGCGACATTTGCTACAACTGTAAAAAATGCAGAGGTTTAACACTCATCTGCGGAAATTGCGTCTCAAGTTTTTATATAATATGCTGGAACCTTAACAAAATGCTTAGTCATCATGTCGAATACGTTCAGTTTAGAGGAGTTGGTGAACACCGCCAGTTATAATTTTTATCCGCCAATTGAATTAGATTTGAAATAAAAATATGTTTTAGTGTTCATTGGATTCTGCGGTTGCAATTGCATTCGCAAACGGAAATGATGCGCTTCATTTTTATGAAACTGCGGCGACTAATCCAAAAAAGCTTGAAAAAATTTCTAATCCACATGGTGCATACGAAATGACTAAATAAATGATTACTAGCAAAAATCAATTCTTGAACGTCTGTCTGACGCCTTAGGTGTAACTAAGAGTACTACTTAATCATTGCTTAATACTAAAGATGTTCTTCAATTGACAGCCAACAATAGAACTCATAAATGGGTAATAAAAAGCTAATACGCGTTCTATTTGACGTTGTCTGGAAGCATTGATCGTATGTTGGGTTTCATTACTAAAATGCTCAATGCAAATCTGGAACACTCTTCGATGTACAAAATCTAAAACATACCAACATCCACTTGGATTGCAGTATAATAACAGGATCGTATAGAAACGGTGAAAGAGTGAAGACGCTGAAAACGATAGACATTTGAGTGCGACCTGGTTTTAGATTAAATAAAGCTCCCGATAACCCTATATTTTTGAAAGTGAACACAAGCCTTATAAGAAATACCACAATAAATATAGTAGATCAGCATGGTGAACATATAGATTTCGGTAACTAAAACGTTTCCGTTCGTTTAGAATTGAAAAGCGAAATGGGTTAAAAATTCAGCAATAATAATATCGTCAATGGAAGTAACGTGTTCAATTGTTTTCTGCCATTCAAAGAAACAACAGCCCTGTCTCCATCTGCTGCTGTGCAATCAAGGACTATGTCTTTACCCTTACCGTAATCAACAATCGATTCGGATTCTAAAAAGGAATCAGTCGTAGCAAAACTGAATTTTTCTCTAAGTGAAACAAATGTTTTAAAATTCAATAGTATAAAAATTAAAAAACGTGCATCACGGGCAATATAACATGGCAATGAAACTTAATATTTTTGACGGTTTAACTATTGATGAATCCATCACCGTATATGAAACTCATACTTATCTACCGCACGGCTTTAGAACCTTCGGACTGTCTGATGAAATACGAATCCTGAGTCAAAGTTAAGATCTAATAACTGGCACGTCCAACAGTTGCATTTACATAGAGGAGTTATTAGATGCGGTCTTCCGGTCGCTAGCGCAAATCAACCTGCCCATGAATCCAATTTAGCAAACGATTTTCTCTGCTTCTTATTTGAAGAAATTAGATATGAACTTGGTGGTCAAAAAATAGATGTATGTTGACCATGCGGAGTAACATCTGCAATAAAGGGATACGCATCATATTCATGTCGAGAAAATAATAATTTGGCGCTAGCCGATTGGAGAATTAAAATCCAAAACAATAATACCCAAAACATTCAAATTCAAATTGTTTTAGATAATTTGCAGAGGAAGTTGATCGCCTGCATACCGTTAAGGCATATTTTTGGATTCGCAGAGATGTATAAAATCTAGATCATTCAGGAGCTAGTTCTAACCAGATCTCGAACATATCACGAATGTTACTAGAGTGATTGAAATTGCATAATTAGTTTAACAAATGTATGATGTAAAGTGTTGCACATAACCTTCAGTGATAAAGCTAGACTTAAATCTGTATAGGAAAAAAAAATACAAATTCAATCATTTCCATGACATTCAGACAATGGGAACTGTACGAATTACCAACAATAAAACAAACTAGATCCGACATTTGGCCCACTAAAACGTCAATTGGATTACAAAAGCCGCGCTGGTTCCTGATTGGTTTTCAAAAAAGCCAGCGTGCAAATAAAACCGAAGACGCGTCCGAATATAAAAGTTTAAACATGTCAAATCTTATACTTCACTGGAATTCAGACAAATAACCGTATAAGAGCATGAAGATAAATCTTACCAGCAACGACAACTCTCAAGCATACATCAACTATCGAAACATTCAACATGACTACTTTGATCGCGAAGAGATCTAACATGCTCTGAGTTACTCATAGTTCAAAGAATATCCAATTTATGTGTTGGGTTGTTCTAAACAAAGTGAATCTTTGAAAAATTCACTAATAGATATCAAGTTGGAAATGGAATCGAATCGAAGTTTTGAAGCAGGGAAGCGAGCATTTTACCTCATCATTCACGATAGCCTTATCCAATACAACCTTATAACTAGGGGGCGGAATATATGCATTTAACTGCAGCTAAAATATGCGCATATATATGCCTTGTTTGCCTTTAAAATATGCACTTATATGCCTTTTTTTGACCAAATATGCATACTGGTATGCAATATTTT